>JAVJGI010000065.1:4563704-4720744 GCA_035590275.1 Ibycter americanus | reverse complement strand
GGCCCGCCGGCGGGAGGCCGGGCCCGGCCGGCCAAGATGGCGGAGGGGGTGCTGAGCCCCGGGGTGAACCTGGAGGCCTTCTCCCAGGCCATCGCCGCTATCCAGGCGCTGCGCTCCAGCGTGACGCGGGTCTTCGACTGCCTGAAGGATGGGATGCGGAACAAGGAGACCCTGGAGGGCCGCGAGAAGGGCTTCGTGGCCGCCTTCCAGGAGAGCCTGCACTCCGTCAGCCGCGACCTGGGGTGAGCAGCCGGCCCTGAGGGGCCTCCCCCCGCCTCGGTGTGCGGCCGGGCCCCGGCGGGGAGAGGGGTCCCGGGGCGCCCCCAGGGCCCCGCCGTCCCGGGGTGCCCGTCCCCTCGGAGGCGCCGGGGGGCCCTGGCCACTCCCGAGGGAAGTTTTAGTCAAATAAATGCGAAGACGCTCCGGTTTATTCCTTCCAGCATCGTACGCCTTGCTCCTTCGTGGGATTTCACTCCAGAGCCTCCAGAGGGGTGAATGCTGCTCATAGTATTTACCTGGGGCTTGTTCTTGTTTTGTTTTCAAAAAGGAGCCCCCGGTGGGGTTGCACTGGCAAGGTGAATGCTTCTGGTTGCAGGGAGAGTCTTCTCTGCTTTTTGAATTTCTTTGTTAAAAAAAAAAAATAATGCTTTTTAGGCTCTGTCTATTCAGTAGCATCCAAGTGGGTCAAGAATGACCATTTTATTACCAAAACGTGTAAGGCTGGAAAGGTAGTACAGGTAAGTATGGTTGGTTGGTACCAGCAGGTGTGTTTTGCGTAAATGAAGTGTTGAGGCTGTTGGTCCATGTGGATGCTCCCGGGAGGCTGCTGCCCTGGGTTGTGTCCTTCTGGGAGCCATCAGTGCTCTCCCAGGAGGTGGCCAAAGGCAGGGCAAGCACGTAACCGCCCATTCCCAGCACATCTTCTGGCCTCCAGAGATTTAGCATTCAGGGTCTGGTGTACAAGAATTTGTTTCCTGCTGGCTAATAAGGCCTTGCTGGTTTTTAGTTCTGGTCGTGGTAATATAATTTGTTGCCTACTTCTTCCCTTGCATTGGGAAAGATGGTAGGTAGTTACTCTATCAGTAATGTTGTACACCACATTATAGGCTTCCCTTGTATCTCTTTGGGTTTTATTGTTTTCCATTTACGGAACCATGAAGCCTCCTCAGGCTTTTCTTTTTTCATGCCGTTTCTTTGGTTATCCTTCTTGTCTGGCTAGTAGCTTTTTAAAGAATTGTCTAGTATTACCCCAAAATCTTGTTCCCAAACAATAATAGATAGCAATTGGCTCTGACCTATCTTGTCTCGTGTGTAGTGTATTACCTGCCTCTGCTTTGCAATTTATCATCCAGTATTTCAGTGCTGTGGAGTTCTTGTGCAATTCTGTGCAGTCAGTCCCTGTCCTTACTATACCTGAGAGTAGCTTCATAATCAAACTTCACCAGTTCCTTTTTCACCCTCTCTTCCACTGCATTAGTGGATGTACTTATCAGTGCTTTGGTGACCATTTCTTTCCTGATTCTTTGCAAGATAACTTTTTTGATATTTTGGAGTATATTTAATTTGCCTTTTTTGAAACATAGCTGCCGCAAAATACTGTAACGTATATAGCATCTAAGTGTTACATATTCTGTTACATATTTGGGAAGTAGTAAGGGAGTAGTCCAAGGTGTATTGAAGTTAATGTTATGGGTGGACTTCGAAAGAATTGACTGGGATCCCTGTTCAACAAGTCCTTAGTTACTATGTCTATTCACATTTATTTTATTGTATTCTTTTGTCAAGAAATGTTAAGCATGTTCATGAGTGTTCAGAGTACCAGGGGCTTAAAAAGAATGTAGGCCATGGAAATTTGAAGGAATGATGATTAATAAAGGAGAATGTTGTGGTAGAGAAGTGTGGAAGTCCATTAATTGTCAGTTCTCTGATTGTTGGTCTTTATTTTTGTAACCTTCATTAATGCAAATTGAGATATTTGGGATTTTTCTTTACACAGAGTTTCAGAAGTCACCCTTTGAAGGGTCTGAATCCTGCTTTTAATTTAGTGGAAGTTCTAAAGTTCAGGGTAGATGTAACATTTAGAAGTCAAAAGGAAAGGCACCTGATTAGTCATGTCACTTGAAAAATTGCATTTTAGATCTGTGTGAAGTAGCCAGTCTTTCTTCTACAGATGATTAATGCAAGCTTTAAAAATTGCTTAACTTTTGTTATTATTAAATGTAGTGTTTGACAATTAAGATAGGAAGAAATAATAGATCATTTCACAGTGAGATTTTTTCATGGAAAAATGGTGCTTATTATGTTTTAGTTGAGTATTTTATGCACGTCTACAAATGTACAAATTGCTCATGGACATCAGAAGATGTTTCCTTGCCCTGAGAAATTGGAATGCGTATGCTTGCTTAGAGTAATTACAAACTTTACAGGACCATCTCTGGGCTTAGGACTAATGCCAGTTCTTCTGAATATTTATGAGAACAATGTTAATTTCTAGTTCTTTAATGAAAGGATGAGGCATCTGGCTGCTTGATGTTTAAAAAAGTACTTCTAGTATTGCATGCAATGCTAAAGTCAGAATTCTGTAGTTTCTGAGGGTGTGCCTTGCTCAGATGTCCTGGGTTCTGGAAGTGCTTGTGAACAGGACCTGCCATAGTTTGACTCTTTCCAGGTTGTCTTAAAAAGACTCTTGACTTGTACTTTCTCTCCGTAGAAGCACTGAGCTTAATGACTTAACAGACCACTTCAAATTGTTTGGATAATGAGAGTGGTTATGTTTTTTATCAAATTGGGAAGGCATTTAAAAATCACTTAGATATTAAAATGGAGTTCATGCATGATTGCTGTTCCTGCAGGAGGATTGTGCATTTTAGATAATCTGTATTGGCAGATCTGACTTTAAAAATAATGCCATTCTCTTTTCTTTCAGTGAACTGGAGCGTCTGAGCAACCTAGTTGGTAAACCGTCAGAGAACCACCCCCTGCACAACAGTGGACTGTTGAGCCTAGATCCCGTTCAGGACAAAACACCTCTTTACAGCCAACTTCTTCAAGCCTACAAATGGTCAAATAAGGTAATGGAATACATCAATGTAATGTAGTTGTGTATTCCTACAGAGTGTTTGATT
This sequence comes from Ibycter americanus, assembly GCA_035590275.1. NCBI lineage: Eukaryota > Metazoa > Chordata > Aves > Falconiformes > Falconidae > Ibycter > Ibycter americanus. The sequence continues at coordinate 4,717,619 of JAVJGI010000065.1, read as the reverse complement.
TGTGGTATGCTAGACCTGTGAGTGTTTGAGACTGTCAAAATGGCTGAGTTTTTTTTATGAAGTTGAGGAGTGTAATACATACTTTCAAGGGTAAAAATGATATTTTAATTGAGAGGAGACTTCTGCGATACTGAGATGTGCCCTTGTTTTTCAAAGGGGGTAACTCCCAAGCAGAACAAGTTTCTGTGTCAGTTGTTTAGCATCTTATGTGGATATTAAATAAAAGTATACTGTGTCCTTGCATCTCGCAGTAGACACTGTAGCATGAGGGCGGTGGGATATTAGAGCAGAGAATCACAAGCTTGTCACCTTCAAACCTATTTCTAGGAAAAAAACAACATAGGGAAGTTGCCATCATCAGAAATCTTGATGCCTTTCCATACCATTTTCTGCTGCTAAAAAACATCTGCACCTGGTCTCAGAAGTAACTTTGTATTCAACAACTTTGGCATATGTAGTGTTTTCAGATTGTATATATTGTTTTGAATTTGAAGTAATGGGAAAAAAAAAAAGATAATGCAGGTTTTCCTATTTTTAAAAAATTAATTGTTTTTGTTGAAAGAAACTTCTTTCTCATGAGCGTAATTCAGTTTCATAAACCTGTATGCTGAATATATCTAGAGACAGAAATTGGGTAGGTATATTTCCTTCTCTGCTCCAAACATAGTCTACTTGTGGGTCAAAATCAGATGCGAGGAAAGGAGTGTTTAAATAAGTAAACATTACATTATTGCAATTATTACTGGTCTCTGTCTGAGCACCATTATGGTTCAGGTTGCCTGTTCTCATCCTGAATTTTTTGAGCATGCTTGTTACTTTTTATGGAAATGTTTAAATGATTAAGTTTAAAAGCTTTCTTAAAATTGTGTTTTGAAATACTAGTGAGCTGTTACAAAGTGTAAAAGATGGATTAATCTCTGTTACAATAATTATTACTAGTGAGGGATTCCAGAGTTGTAGCTTTTAACAACCTTATACAAGACAGCAGGAGTAAGCAGGAATGATAAATCTGAAATTGTTTAGGGCATTAAAAGAAACAATTCCACTTTAAATTATTTATGATAATATATGAACAAGGAAGACTTTCAGACTACACAAATACTTCGTAGGCAAATTCTTGTTATACATTGAGCCAAGCAATCTAATATTATTTGGATTTAAAATAGAATTCTACAATAATGTTTGTGTGAATACTGCAATAATGTTTGTACAGTCACTTCTCAGAATATAAATATGTGTTAATGTCTTCTAAAACCAGTAGAATTCAGCATTGATAGAAAGTTGGTATGGTTGGACAATGTGGGACAGGAAGGATTTTTACACAGATTTATTAATTGAGAATGTTTCACATGTGCTTGTGTTTCTGGCTGTTAGCAGCAGATTATTGGCACTGAAGAAAAAACCAAAACCATCTAACATTTATACATGAAAACTTCTAAACTTGTATGCAGTTAAGTCTTCAGTGGTTTAATTACTTCTTTAGGTCATTATCAGAGTAAACTCAGTTGATAATGAAATAGCTTTGACAGAGTTGTTGTAATGGAGTTTTTTAGTCACCTGAAGTGTTATGGAGCATTGAAGAACAGTTTTTTCTAATACTGGATTCTGTTTTTTAGAAGGCAGAAAGTTTTAGTATCCTGTGCATTCGTATACACAGTTAAATGTTCCAGGAGAAAACCAGTATTTTTTTTCTTTTATCTCTGTTGTCTTTGACTTCTGTTTTGCAGCTAAAATAAAAGATACTGTTTAAGTTGTATTTAAATTAAATTAATTTGTAGTTAAATAGCTACTTGCTACCTAATGGTTCTTCTGAACTTTATTAGCATCCTGTCTGGGGTTTGCAGTAACCAGCAGGCATGGATAGGTTGCTCCTGTTTCTAACAGCAGATGTGTTACCTGGGTGAGGGCGTTAACTGCTGGGTTTACCATTAGGAGCAAAGACCCTGTTGATACTCGTGTATGTCGCTGTTTAACTCTTCATTGCTGAAATACATTTCTTGAATAAGTGTTATTTCATTACAGCTTTTGGCTGCCTTCTGTTCCAATTATGTGTGTCTGGTGTTTTCTGTTGCTTCGAAGGGAGGATTTAGATGTGGTGATGTGTGAATACACTTTGTCTGTCCGCATTTAATTTTTAATTTGTGACCCCTTTGTGGCTTGCTTGCTTGTATTTTTGATGAGCTGAGATAAGGGCATTTTCCTCTCCTTTGATTGTTCATGCATTACTGATGACATGAATAGCCACATGGCTGCCAGGGGAGGATAGATGGAGTAGAGTTTCAGGGCTATGGTGCAATTCCAAAAAGACATTCATGAAATATAGGGGAAAATGAGTACACAGACTTTATATTGCATGTTTCAATGCATTCTGTTTAATTTTAAAACGTGGGGAGGCTGGTAGTAGTAGCTTGTAGGACAATAATAAGTAAGGTCAGTAATAATAACTGGGCTATTTCATGAGGAGCAAATTACTGTTCAGTTATACCAAAGCAGTATACATAGTACTGCACATTGGGGGGGGGGGGGAGGGGGAAAGCTTTGCTGCATTATTTTTTTATCTAATATTGAAAGAACAGTTAGAGGCCTGAAGTGGTAATTCTTAAAAAAAAACACCACCCAAAAACCCAAACCAAAAATCCCTAGCATTTCGAAAGCTGCCTTTATATAGTAGTCTGTTTAAAGGCTGAAATTTTTAGTTGGTCCACTTCTACCAGTATTTCTGCTTTGGAAACGATAGTCTCAGCTGGTTTTTGGAGAATACAGTGACAGCAACCTTTCAAATACCATAAACCATAGGAAGCTCTTTAAATAAAGCACAGTACTACCAAATTGATGGTTCTTTTTAGTGTATGAATGTACCTAAAACTTAAGCAGTTTTGTAAGTCTGGTGCTGGGTCATACCTACCTACCTGTATGACTCTTACTTTTCCCAGCAAAACTGATTGCACAAGTAATAGCTTGTTTAGCTCTGTTTTCTTAAATTTCAGCTGAGGCTGTATTAGTCGTCGTTCTTCGTGGTTCATGAGTTACTGGATGTTAGAATAGTTATTTCTTTGTATTGGCAGCTTTGTTTTGATGCTGGGTCAAACAAATGCCATTTTGATCAGGGCTTGGATGCATGGACAAGCTTTTTGAATTAAGTACCAGTGCTGGGTGTGAAGTGTAGTGAAGATCGTACAGACATAAAGAGAGAATTCTGTTTAAGATGTGAATGTTAATGTAGGAAACTAGGCTTACCTGATGCTTTTCAGCTTGTTTCATTTACCACAATTAATACTTGTAGCTGTTTATGTGTGGTGAGAAGACCTGCGTTTAGGTGTAAATTTACTGACCTACTCTTAGCTTAGTGCAGTGGAGATGGATTGCATTTAATTGTGAAAACTTTCCTTACAGAAGTGTGTTATCTTGGCAGTGCATGTGATTTATTAGCACCTGCTATCCTGATATTTACTTACTGTAGTTTACCCAATAGTTTTGCAGATGGTAAAGTTGTCTGTATAATGGAATCAGCTGTTTGGGAACACAGCAGCTTGTGAAATGCATTAATTACATACACATCCAGCTGTAAAGGAACTTCACTTTTCCAGGTGTTCAACAGAGCTGACAAGCTACAGCTGAAAAACACAGGAAGTTTAAGTTGATCTTATTGCAGGCAACAGCTAAATGTTTTTTCTTCTTTGGTTCAGCTTCTTTTATGTATCAGTAGAAGTCATACCAGTAAATTGCTGACTGTGGGGTGCATGGAGGCATGTAGGTGGGCTACTTAGGGACATCGTTTAGTGGTGGACTTGGCAGTCCTGGGTTAACAGTCGGACTTGATGATCTTAAAGGTCTTTTTCAACCTTAATGATTTTATGTAGTAGCCATGGAATATATTTAGGTCTACTTGATCTGTTGTTGTTGGGGGGGGGGGGGGGGGGGGGGGGGGGGGGGGGGGATATTTTGTTGTTCCCCCCCCCCCTTCAATTTTATTTAAGAAAAGGTTTTCTTCATTACAGTTGAAGTGCTGTTTCCCAGAAGGATCCATATGTGCCCTCTAATGTAATACCGAAGATATAATATTAGATAAGATAAAAAATGAGCTATCATTCTGTATGAGTAATGCAGATGAAGTATTATCAGAAACTTAGGAAGTCTGTGGAAATCAGTAGGGTATTTTTCATGTGGACTGTCTCTGTTTGGTAACTGTAGTTGAATTCTGCTTTTAGTAGTTATGTACGTATCTTAGCTGTTGAATTTTTTTGTAACATGATTGTTGTGTCTGAGCAGCTGAAATCTAAGATGACAGTAGCAGTCAGAAGGGTTTCTGTTTTGTATGCCTGTGGCCTGATACTGCTTGGAACAGTCAGTTGCCAGGTGCTTGCTTCTTGCATTATATTTGGAATTCAAGGGAAGCTACCACAGGGGAAAATGCATCAGCTATAAGTTTAGATGAAAGGAATTTTTAAAAGTCACTTACTAGACTGAAATTCTGATTAAGTTTTGATTTCTTTAAAAAAAGAGATGTGGCCTCATACCTGTGACAGAGCACTGGAAGAACTCACTTCTGTTGCTCTTCAGGACACTTCTATAACGAGCGCCCTGATGCTGGCCTTCCTCGCTCCTGGGTGCTGCTTGTGTTCTGCAGTAGGTGAGACCTTGATCTCGTGAATAAGAGCATCATTTACTAAGCAACTGTGTGTTTCTTGATATTTGTTCTCAATACTGGGTGACAAAGGGCTTTTGTGGGGGGAAAAATACTTGTTAATGATGTGATTAAACCAATATTGTATACTTACCCATATATGAAATGTTTAGTAAAGCTTGTGATGGTGTGGTTGTCTGATTCAGCTACAGTAATGCTGGTGGTCAGAGTAGATGCCAGATTTTGGGTATCCAGGAGTTTGAACTCAGTCTTTGAGTAGTATAAACTTTTGTTTTCCATCTGCTGCTTTAGTGAGGTTATTTATTGCCTGTAGTGTGTATTTGTTCATCTTCTTTGCCCTTGGCAAAGCATATGTATACCTTTGCCCTGTACATGCCCAAGGCAGTGTTTGTTAAGGTGTTTCCGTTGACTCCAGTGGAACAGAAAATCTACAGTGTATTATATGTCCACTGAGCAAGGCAAATGCTTTATAGGGCAAGCTTCCCCTCTCTTAATGGGATGTTGTCAAGTAGTTCATACCCAACATTTGAGCTTTACTCACTGATAAAGATTTTGTGCTTATTTGCTTTTGTTTGTTTATTTGAAGGGTATATGCAAAATGGATGAACTATCAAACAGCACTAAAGAATTACTGAATTACTCTTTCTACCAGACTTAAACATGGAGTTTGTTGGATAGCAGCAAACTAGGTCTTCCCTGAGTTCCTGAGTGGTAGCAGTATTAGCTTGCCCAAGTGAAAATGCTGTTTTCTGTAAGTCATCTTTCCTTCCCTTCCCCACTCCTTTGCAGTAAAGAGTTTGTTTTCAGACTTTCACATAATATTATTAAGAGCAAAAATGACGGAAATCTAGAACAATTGTAGTCTTGAACAGGTGATGTTGTTTTAATTTTTTCCCTTGATTTTTAACTTCACTGAAGTGCAGTGTTGTATGCTCTACTGTTTTCGGAGTTGCATTTGTCTGTCTGCTTCACTCCAATTCTAACACTTCAGTGGTTTGAACCTGTGTGCATAGATGTGAGTGATGGTGGTATTGTTTTATCATCGTGAGATGGTACTTAAAAACCATGATAATGGTGTGTTTAGAAAGGCTGTTATCTACCGCTTAAAGCACAAAGCAAAAAATCAACTTTTTTGACTTTGTGACTCTCTGGGTGAGCAGGATTTAGATCAAATTATTTAATTTACTCATCTGTGAAAAGGAGATTATGGCAACTGGCATAAACTGTACAGTATCAGTGTATTGTAAACATTCCAAGTGAAGGAAGCTGGACAGGAATTGTCATGAATTTATTTAAGAGTAATATGCTGACAAATACAAAATGAAATAAATTTACTGTTGATCTACATGTTGAAATACACTAAAAAATATTTGGATTTAAATTTGTTACTTCATAGCTTCCTCCTGTTTTTTACATAAATTTAAAATCGAACTCTTGAGGTTACCATTAATGAGTTAAAATGATTTTCTGTCACATGACAGAAGAGAAAAGGAATATATAGGTTTTGTTTATTAAATTATTTTGATGTGTTCCCTGATAAATGATTTGTATAAATTGTGTTTGTTATAGGTCTCAAAAAAAGAAATCAATAGAGCCTGTAGAGAAAGTCCAGACTTGTTATGACTGCCCTTGGTAGCTTAGTATTGATTAGACACAAATATTGAGTTTAATGACAATAAATGACATTAAATGTTAACCATAATAGTAGAGGAACACTGTTGAAATGAAATTTTTTTAAAATCTTGATTGTAAAATGAAGTGTTCATTCCAAGGAACATTAATTTTAATTTTTGGATGCGCTCAAACATTTTGAATTTAATGTAGTTTTACAGTAGCATGGTCAATGTAACTGAATTATTATGTTGGCAGTTCTTTGGAAGTTCAGGCAGATGGCCAAGATTTTGTCCTTTCAGGACTTTTTTTTCCCTACAAAAATGTGGTATTGTAGTATTGTGACATAATATTGCATGGAGATTGAGCTTACACTGCTGAGATTTCATCCAGCCGAATTGGGGAACACTGTCTCGTCTGTCACTGATACTACAGTACACCTGAAATCTGGCATTGTGGAAAACTGTATCATGGTAACTAGATCATCTGCTTGCCCAGTGTTCCTGGAGGTTCCTTTGAAGATCACCTGTACTTGCCGGGGTAGGAGTGGGAAGGTTAGTGGTGCAGCTTGAGATACTGGTATTCTTAGTAAGCAGGAGCTCTAAAGAAGTTACTTGAAGAAAAGATTTGAAGTGACCAAAATCTCTTGGTTTGCTCACAGAAGGGAACAAATGAAAAAATCAAATAAGATCTGAATTGGAGCAAAGTGACGAGTCCCTACAAGGATCTCTCTGTTGCACTCTGGAGAGCACAGTTTAATCTGCTTTGTGAGAGCAGAGTCAGTGCTTTGTAGAGCGAGCCGGAGTGGAAAGGCCATTGGGGACTACTGGCTGTGGGCTCCTTTCCTGTGCAGATAAGCCGTGGGAGTTTATATTCCTGTCACTGGAGAAATAAATGACACACGAACTGGTGTTTTCTTGTACATGGAGCACAAAATAGGAGCCGGGCCACTTGGAATCTATTCTTGCTTTTCTTATTAATTGTTGTTGTAACCTTGAACAGGATGCATGATTTTTTTTCTGTGCCTCGTTTTTCTTACGGCTAAAATAGGATAATAATACTTAACCTACTTCTTGGAAGAGTTTCTAGTCTAAATGTGTCTCAAGTGCATTGGGTTCTTTGGACAGAAATGCTTTGTAGATGCCAAGTATTATACAGCTAGTGACTAATGTTGTTTGCCTGGCAGTCTGGAAAAATGCCCTTTATGGGCTTTTAATTTTGTGCGATTTTAGGCAAATGTTTTGGTGAAATGCCCTTGCTGTTCAGAATTACATAAATGTTCTTTTTTTTGGGTTGTTTTTTGTGTTTTTAATATGACTAGGGAACAGGTGGTTACCTCTTTGCTTCCAGCTGCCACGGTTATTAGTTATTGCTCAGTTGTCTGCCTGGAGAATATTGACTTTTATTATTGCAGGGTTGGTTTTAGTGACCAGTAGTGGCAGAGGTGGCAAATTCAGGCAGTGTGCGAATTATCCTTGATATTACAGTGAGGAGGGGAAAAAGCACTGGGGAAAAAGTACTTGTACCAAACTGTAAGGGGCGGGGGGGGGCGGTGGGGCTGGAATTACAATAGTCTACGTATACTTTGCTGCAGAGGGAAAAAAGTGGGACACACAATTTTTCTGAGGGACTCTGAGCTATGCAGTGATAGTTTTAAAAAAAGTTAATATAGTGAGAGGGGAAAAATAGTGACAGCCATAATGAAACAGGAAAGCTTAAAATAATTGCAACATTAAAAGTGTAAAAGTAAAGGCATAGTCACCAGCTACTGTATGCTAGAGGGGTTTTATTCTCCCTAGAGATCCTGCCTAAAGCAGCATCCGGGGGCATTAGGGATGGAGAACATCAGTTACGTCCATCTGTGTTTGGAGGATGCATCTTACCTCCTCAGCTGGGAGTCCCTGGAATCTTCAGCTCTTAGACTCTTGTGTTTCTTTACCTTTGACTCCTATGTTGGTTTTGAACAAAAGTCCAACTCTGGGCTTTTAAAACTATTTTATTGTTACAGTGTATAATTATAAAAGTGTTTTTGATACCTAATAATTGGAACAAAAGGAAATGAATATTACCAATTTCTTTTTTCTTTGCACTACTGTAAAGATGCTATGGCAGGTAAGAACTTGCCACATATGCCGCCTTGTGCCAGTGTGCTGATCAGCTGAATTTGACACTTCAGTAGACTGAGGTTAATTTGTTACATCAGGAGGAGTGATGGGGAGTAACTTGTTGCTTATAAAAATGAGAAATAGCTAGCCTTTGATTCTGGCTTGTTTGTTTTGTAGTTTGAATTCTTTGTATCTGTGATCTTCCCAGAGTTATAATAGTAATAATTAACACAAGGATGCTATTGTGAAATAAGGTTACATGTGTCCAAACAGAATTTACCTTTCTTACTGGATTTTGTTACAATATTTTGTTTCAAATCTGAAGTAGCCTGAGAGCATGATACGGTGTTTTTCTATTGTTGTGCCTGGTGTTTGTTGTTATTCAAGGCTCTGATCAAAATAATGCTGTAAGCAGTACCAGTCTCACTTTTCCTAATTATGGGAAGTAATCTATCAATACACACTATTATAAATCACAGCCCCCTTGTCAGCTGGTGGGAATTATTTAATGCTTTGCAACACCTTTATTTGCTAATGAGTGGGGGGTTTTTCCCCCTCTGTTTCTTTGATAAGTATTAATGTTCTAGCTGTTAGCCTATTTCAGGATGGAAATGATTGATGTTGCTCTACTTTAACCAGAACACTTCTGCCCACTCCTGGTTCTTCTTCCCCTAACTCCTTTTCTTTCCTCTGCAAGAAATCTTCACACAGTTCATGTTGAATGGTGGAATTACGTAATTCATAAGTCAGCCATCACTTTCCCTTTCTAAGCCGTATAATGTGGTCATCAAACCAAATTGACTTAAACTGCATTGTTTTGTAATAATAACAGACTCTGAATCAAACCAAGCCATGCACAGGCACAGAAATGCATTATGTACATGAACAAGTCATGGTACAACCATTTGGTCAGCAGAAAAGGCTTTACTTTTAGAAGCTGAGAAATACAGCAAAGCGTAACTGGAAATCCATGTTGGCTAGGGATTAACTGAAGGACACATAGGACCGCAAAATGAGAGCGGTGTTGTAAGAAACCCTCGGACCCAGCATTCCTTTGAATTTCATGTTTCCCTGCTACCTCAGCTCTCGGTGGCTCAGGCTGATGAAAGCCTGACTTATCTAGTGAGTAGTGGCCACCATGAAAGCACAGAGGATGTTTTCAGAGACTCAAAAGTTGTGTGCCGCTTTCTTTGAAGCAAATTAAAGATGTTTGTAAAGCATTTAGGACCTTCATATGAAGGGCATTCAAGGAATACAAACACTAATATAAAATAACTGATACAGGTGATAAACATCCCATTGATTTTCTTTATATGAAAGTTTTTTTTTTATAGATATAGCTTCTAGAGGAAATAAAGTGGAAAATTTAATGATGTCACCCTGTTGCTCTCTACTATTGTTGTTGTCGGGTCTTTTTGTGTGACTGTTATTTGTTTGGGTTTTTAATGCAGAAGTACGCTCATCTCTCTAATCTTTTTCTGTAGTTACTAAAGTTGACCCCCTCAGTTCACAGTGTTTTAATGGTTTGAATTGCACATAAGCAGTACTCAAGTCTTCCCCATTGTATCTCTGTCTGATACTGTTAATAACTGGGCTACAAAACATGGAAATAGCCTAAAAGCTAATAAAATTGAAAATACTCTGTATAAGGAGCTGTATGTAATCAGAAGTGCAGTTCAGACCACTGGTTTGGCTACTGCTTCATGGAAATGTACGTTTGGCAAAAATGTGACAACAGTTTTATATTGAGCTGTAGTTAATCTTGAGCTTCTGATTTTGAAGGCATGTAACCAAGAAGGTCTATGGTGATTCTTGAAATCGCTTGCTTCTTGGGTTCAATACTGATTTTTATTTTCTTGGGAGGGAAGAATAATCCCACCCTGCAGGAGTGGTGATGGTTTGTGGCTCTGATGCTGTGACAATTGAAGAATATGAATAAGAAATTATGGACCATGACATCAGTACTGTTACTGTTTCTATCTGTGCCTCAGTTTTGGTTTTAACGTAGATAGAGATGTATTGAAAAAGATGTGCAGTTGATCTCAGCTGACGTTTCAGAGTGAATTTACTCTTTCCAAAATACAATTTTGCTTGATAATTTGAAGCAAGTTGTGTGTTTTCCCCAAAGTTGTTAAGATTTCACTAATAACGTAAGCAAGCTGTTAAGTAAGTCCATGCTTTACAGTAGATGTGGCCATTTTTCTTCTGAAAATATTTGGGTTTGCAGGTGAACTTTGTTTCAGATCTGGCTAGATATCTGACCCAGCTTTTAGGGACACCTGAATTTGGTGTTCTACTTTCTGCAGGAGCGATGATGGATGACTTCTGTAGAAAACCAAGACTTCTCTTGTGTTGTAAAATGCTGCCTCTTGAGAAATGGATATGGGTTTTTTTTCTTCCTTGCTGCCCCCTGTAATTATACCCTTCTGTCTTGGGTCAGCTGGGAGTAGAAAGGGGGAAAACCAATATCCTAAACATGGTACTAAGAATTGTAGCCAATGTAACTTTATGGCTGATTGTCGGGCTTGTTTGGTAATTGCAGAAACATCTTGGCTCTGGTGGAATTTTGAGTAGTGCCATGGGCAGGCAGGTTTGGGAGTTGATAGGAGAATAGGGATAAAAATATGAACGTTGCACTCAGAGCTACTTCACTCCTGACTCCATTTGTTGTTGGTACGTTGTCTTGGTATGAGCTAGCATTTAAATCTATTAGAGTTGTAAAATACTGAATTTCTGGAGATAAAGATGACTTATCTGTACATGTAATCACTTTCTTTGCAGATACAAGGTTAGCTCAAGAATGTATAGCAGTTCATTTTACCTAATTTTAAGTGCCTCAGTGTAAGGCTTCCACTTGCACAAGAAACAAAAAACATGAATAGAATAATTCAGGTGCTGACATTTGTTCAGTTACAGTGTACCTAGAAAAAGATGTCCTCTGAATTAATAAAAGAAGATTTAATGAAAGCTGATTGATTCTACCAGGTGCTAGTCTTTCGCATTTTTGATCTTTTCACAGAAAGATCAAAAGTTTATGTATCCTGAGCAGCAGTTATCTTGTGCTCTTTTGTGAGGTTCTTGCCTTGGTGTGAAGCATTCAGTCGTGCTATGGTGCTCTGCTGAGTTTGCTGAGAACTTAAGTACTCAAGTTAAATGCCTAAAGGTAGACGATGTGAGTCATGTGAAAGGTGAAATGGCGCATGACTGCAGTTGTGTGCTTGCCTGGTGTTTTACTGAGTTAGAAATGCATTTCTTGGAGCCTGCATTTTTTCATATGCTCATGGACTGGCTTGTTCCCAGATGCCTTTTCTTCAAAAGCATGTATACTGGCAAGCCAACAGTAATAACAGTCTTATTGGGTAGAATTAGTATATACCATTATTATGAAAAGTAATGACCATGTTGAAATTCTAAGGGTATTTTCAATATTACGTTAGATTTGGCTGGAAAGGAGAGTATAATGGCTGTATCTTACAGCATTTAATAAAATCACGGGGGTCTTTGATGTTCAGAGTTGCGCTTTGGAGGAGATAGTTCTATTCAAAACCAGCAACAGTCTTGATTAATTTGGTGGTTGTATTTGGATTCTCTAAGCTTCTGTAACTGGCAGTGACGTAGTATGAGGTGCTCTGTATAACTGCATGGGCCATTAGACACAAAGGAATTATATCCAGATGTGACATTTCACGGTATATTCTAAGATAGATGTATTTACTTCTCATTATATGAAACTGCAACTCCTGTGGAAATCAATATTGAAAATACCTACTAAAATCCTCCTAGGATCTGCAAGCATGCACAAAAAGGAGCTATATGTATGTACTGTTATTCACAAGGGGTGGGTTAAAGTGAATTATTTTAATCTTTTCATGTCAACAGCAATTGAGTATGTTTTCCTTATTGCAACATCCTGTTACTGCTACAGATGAAGCAGACAATGTGGACTAGAGCAGAAAGAGTCCTCAGGTGTCTTTAAACTGTTTTAAGCTGCCCATGGTTTGAAAATATTCAAGAATCTGTGATGTGAGCTGTTTGACATTTTTCATATTCCAAATGCTCAAAGGAATAAATCTACATAAAGAGTGTTAAAAATGAGAGAGTCTTTGTGACAACGTCTGGAATCTCAGAATGTTACTTTATTTCTTTCTTTTGGCTGACCACCACTATAAAACAGCTGAATCAAATACATTCTTTTATGTATAAAATATATTTTTTGAGTCTTGACAGCTTGTTTCCAGTTTTAGTCTAATTCGGTTTGAAACAGCTGTTCCTAATCTCTGCAAAACAGTTTTTTGATGGAAATCATGACATTCTCAACTACTGCAGTGTTACTGGGCTCTATGTCATTTCAGAAGTTGGCTTTTCTTTATGTTAAAAGAATTCTTCATTCAGAGAAGATGTCACTTTTGTATCAAAGAAGCTGCAGTTAAAAGGATAATAACTTCCTCCTCCCTCCAAGGTTATTTCTCCGTGAGGTTGGATATACGTTTTGCTTTCTACATGACTTAAGAAAAAACATCACTGTGTGTTTTACCATTAGTTAGATTTTTATTCTAATGTTCCCTGCCCTACCCATATGCTTTCAGTTGGGTTCTATTTAGAGTTTTCTCTGCAGTTGTCTCAGCACTCAGACTTAACAAGTTCTCTGGCTTGCCTTATGGTTCAGTTTTACTCTGGAGTCAAATCTTGTATTTTTCAGAATTTTCAATGTAGCATTTTCAGTTTGCTCAGTGCCATCTTTTTTTTTTTTTTTTTTTTTGGTGGGGAGGTTGGCTGCACTTCTTGGTTCTTCTTCCAAAGCTGTTTGTAGAAATTTCATAGATCACAGGGCTGATCAAGCCTGTAAGCTCTCTTGTGCCTGATAAAGCAAAATCTAACCTCTCGTTCCCAGTTTTCTGGTTCTTTTGGACACCCTAGCATGTAATATAGAGTGAAGTTAATGACTTTCTGCATAAAAGGACTTGCTATATAGTTGACTGTGTGAACACAAGTGTATGATGATACCGTGTGGTACGTACTCTTCTTTTTTCTGTCCTTAGTTTGCTAGATGAGGTTTCACAAGTCCCTTTGTTATTCTTGTCTTTACTTTCCTGTCTATAAAATGGGGATTGTGCTACAGAATGAGTACACTGAGAAATCTGGGAGAGGTGCTGCATACGAGTAGGATCACTAGTGGTTGCTGATCTTGCTTCTGAGCCCACTATGGACAAATACCATCCTGAAGCCTCTTTTGGGTTATTTTGTTAAAGCACAATTCATCAGCTGAAATAAAACTAACATCTAACATGACATGAAAGCTTTACTACTTAAAGAGCTGTTAAATATGTTTTCACTTCCAAATTCAACATTTTGCCTGGCAAATACTTTGGAGTGGTTATAGTTTTCCTTGCGTATTTTTTTTCCCACAGTCTAAAGAACCTGACTTGGGGCTGCGTTAGGATTAAGTGAGATTACTAGCATCTTCTTTCCATCCCTCTTGTGTACCTTGTATGAATACATCCTAATAACTATTGATATTGCATTCATCCTGCAAGAAGCTAAGACCTTTAGTGTCTGCTGATGCTGCAGTTTTGATGTTGTGTTTTTCTTGCAAGTAAAATCAATTGAGACAAATCTTGGTAACTTTTAGAGCAAAATAAAATGACTATGCCAGGCAGCCATTGGAAATAAGTGTGGGTATGCTCTTAGATCACATATACGGGGTTGTTCCAGCAGAACTGGTTGGTTGATCTACTAGATTTAAAGGTCAACTGTAATCACATTTCAGAAAGATTGAAGAAGATAGAAAATTGCTACTGTGCTTTTCTGAGTCATATACCTGCTTCTGGTGCTCTTTGCTTTTCCCTTGTACATCTTAATTTACTCAGCTAGAGCATCAATACATAAAGGGCACAAGTCAGTGTGCTTGCTCTTCCCCATCGATGAGAGAGCTAGTTAGTTGTATTTCCTCCAAGCCAATACCGTCCCTCTGGAAGACCTGAAGCAGAAGGGAGTAGTCTACTACAGTCTACAGATATGGAAGAAACAAATCTCTTTTTCAGTGGAAGGCTGTGTGGAAAGCTGCCGTCTAGCTGTCTTGTTAGATGATCCATCCAGTTGCTACAGTTGATGCATCCAAGGGGTGATTGATACTATCTGTTTGAACACAGATGGGAGAGAGAGTTGACATAACCCTCTTAATGAGTGGAGATCTTTGATTGTGGGGAATCCAAAGAACATCTCATTAATAGTGTTTTATGGGGCAGCTTGGTATTATACAGATGACCATGGAGACAAGCAGCTTTGGAATATTATGTTTTGTAAATATGGTGTGATAAAGTCGCATTTCCATGTAATAGGCAACCATATCTACATACAGAGGTGAATAAATTTCTTGTTAATTTTTTTGCATGAGCCCAAATGAGACAACTGCTTTGCCGTAGCAGGTTGTACGAACTAAAAGCAGCCGGGACATAGAACATTCACCTGCTCGGATACAATTCATTTTCCCTGCAGCAAAGCAAAAGGAGTCCTGAAATGAGAAAGGGGGTGATGGGAAAAAAGAAGATTTAATTTAAATTGATAAACCAAACCACATTATTCTTCAAGGTTTTTCCCTCGTGAACCATATTATTGCTATACTAATTTGATAGGACTTTGTTCATTGTTAAGCTTTGCTCTTTTCCTGTACCAATAAACTTGCTGTCCTTCTGTTTGGATCTTCCACAGAGCAACAGAGGAGAAAAAGTACTTAAAATGGAATAGCCTTTAATGGCATGGGAACTCTCCCTGAATCAGAGAATACTGACTGCAAATGCTTTTAGCTAATCTTCAAACAAATTTCAAAGTAACTTTATGATTTTTTGTGGCTAGTAAATGCATATTTTATGATGGTCATGCTATAGTAAGTATTTTGTTGCATTAATGGTATGCTGAAAGATAACTCTCGTGAGAGTCACTTCCCCCAAAAAATCTGTTGTAGGGAATGTTAACTGTTTTACAAAGGTTATTTGTAGCAGGACTCCCAGAGCCTAGATTAACTCAGAGTACTGTCTTTAGTGCATTTTCATATGTGCTAACTTGCAAAATGTAGTAATTCCCAGACGTATAGAAATCAAGGGTCTGTGGCTTTTCTGTAAGCATCCATGACCTGCTTTTAAAATAGACACTGACATACAGCAGTGGCTGAAGACTTCGCTTGAGTGGTCTGAGGAGACATTTATTATGCATTTATTTAAGGTAGCCTTTTTCAGAGATTCTTGCTCTGATGGCCTTCTAAGTTCAGTATGCTTTTTGCTTTGTCAGCTGCAACGTGAAGACTGGAAAACTAATGTCTTATGTTTGCTACACTTATGGTAAATATGGAAAGAATATTTTTTTTAAATAAATAATGAACGAGGCAAAGTTTTCAGAGGCTCACGTGATCAAATCAGAGTAGCAGCAAATCCTTTGTGATTTTTCCCAGTGGCCAATGAAGTCAAACAGTGCCTTGACTGACTGATTTTGGTTTTGTTTTCTTGCAAGTTGCTTAAATCTTTTTTTTTTTTTTTTTTTTTAAACCCTTGATGATGTCTGTCTTCATTAAAAGGGTACTAAGGGAAACAAGGAATTTTCAAAAGTGCAGAAGTAGTGTGTGTAGGGTACTGGAAACTTGATTGTTCTTTTCATTGTTCTTTTCATGTATGTAGCTGCATGTCATCCTGATGAGTAGGTTAGAAAGACATTTTTGCAGGGATTTCAGAGACGTTAAAAACACGAACAGGATACACCCATGCAGTTTCCAAGCTACAAGGAATTGTCAGGTTATAAAAGAATGCTTTAGTGTGGAAGGAAGTTTGCAGGGTAAAAAAACCCAAACCAGTTGTCAGTAGGATTATTACAGTGTCATATGGACTTTATTCCTTTTTCTTCTCTTGTTTTCTCTTCAAATCACAAGTCTTTAGCATCCTTCCTTTCTTCAGTTTGCTAATTGTAGCAGCAGATTGCTGTTTTGAATGAAAACAATTAAATACAGGATCCATCAGTTGCCAATGTAAAATACCCATTAGAAAAGGGGAAGAAAAATCCCTTTATTATCAAGAGTATTTAAGCAAAGTAGGTATTTAATCAGTCTTGATAGAGCAATACCAGTAAGAGCAGTCATGGCAGGCATAATGCTGAAAATATACATGCAGGTTCTGTTCTAATTCTTCCTCAGGCGTAAGTCCAGAAGAAGAGAAATGTATTTTGAAAGCATCTTCCTTAAAAAGAACTTGCTTTAATTTCTTACTTGGTTATTACTTTTAACGAACAACAGTATTTGGTTGCTCACTGAGAGCGATAATAAGCTTGTGCTTTCGTGTTTCTTTTACAAACTAAACACAAGTGCAGTCAGTTGTGTTTTAATGCTGACTTCTTTCATAACACTGCTCAGCTTACACCATCAGTGTTCAGGCAGTGCACTATCCCTGCACTTTGAAAGTGCTTCAAACCAATTTATTCTGCCTTTTTTTTTTTTAACTCCAATTGTCTCCAGTTGTAATTTGTAACAACACATGTATGTTGGTTTATTTACTCACAACAAATTGCAGTGTTCTCATCAAGGGGATTTGTGTTGGAATTTGCATTCCAGAAGTTGTTGCAGCCTCATCATTTGGATTTCAGAAACACTGATAGGTAATGTTATTGAGTAAACAATACCTGGAGATTACTTTAATCAAATTCCTGAACTGTGGAAAGTTTGGAGGTGGAAAATATTTCAGAGGCATGGTGGGGCTGATGCTTCAGTGAAAGGCCTTTGGTTTCCACTGCCTTATACTAGCATCAGCAATTGTGTCAGTGGGTTTTGATATAAGGAAAATGATAGACATATCATACAGTAAAACACTTGTTTTAATGGATTTTTAAAAAAATTAAAATAGTCTTGTTGCTAAAACAGGGAATATGTCAGCATAATCTGTAGCTGAATAGCATCACCTGTCATGGTATGCAGGGTGAGATGATGCTTCCTCCGTTAACTCCAGCTGCCAGCCTTGGCCTGGTTTATTGTAGGAATGTTACACAGGAAGAAGAATCTTATGCTTGACTTTAAATCTAGGTTTTCATCCGTGCTCTGATTCCCTAGAGAGTGTAGGTATATGTAAAGACATTCCTGTGGTCAAAGAGTTTATAATGATTTGACCTTCCTGAAAAGTTGCAGATTAGATTTTTAGATTATTAGAAGTCTTTGCGTGACTGGTATATTGCTTCGTCATGATGGCCTCAAAATGTAATACTTCAAACAAATTAGTTTGAGCTCCATATGTGTTTGTTAAGAATTCCTTCACCTGTTCTTCACGTGTTTATGTGTGCATGTGCACTGCAAGTCCGTTGCCTCTGAGTATGTCCTCAAGGTCTGAAAGAGGACTTCCATTTGAGACCAGCCAGGTGCTTGTCTGCTCCAGCATGTAGCTGGAAACTTCCCCTGGCAAATTCTGGTTTTATTCCACAAATTAAATCTACCAGAAAGAAAACAAAAAAATAAAACCCCCACAGCTTGGTAATGCTGCCCAGTTGCAGTCTGTGCCATCTCCATGGTTTTGAGCCTGCCTTCGTTACGCAGCTTGCACTCAGCACACTTTTATTTAAAGCAGAGCTAAAAGTAGAACTAAATAGCTGACGTTCATAGCCATTCAGTATGATGCAGAGTTACTGGGAGGGGGACGGGACAGGAAGAGGAACATTGCTAGTGCCGGGTGGATTACGCACATTTATTTGCACAGAACTGTGCAGGACTGTCCAAACCCCTCTAATCTAGACCATGCTTTATCAAGGAATATAAGCTAACTGTAATAAGAAGTCCTATTTCGTTCTACTCCCACTTACTTTTGTTTTGTGCCCTGAAATTATGTGATTCAGTTTGCTGTGGCCGTTGCAACAAGAAGGCAAACTATTGCTGCTATGTTATTGCAGCAATCTCTGTGCTGATTGCTTTTCATGGAGCCATCTCCGTATTGCAGAGCCATCTGTGTTCCTTACTGTCCAAGCATTAGGCTCAGTAGTACAAATTACTAACTGCTCCATGGCTTTCAATTGTTCCTGTTTGTTTAGTGTGCCAGCAGCAAGTCTTCAGTTCTTCAGCACCATTCACAAGTTTTCCTTGCTCTTTTTACTTTTTTTTTTTAATGCCTCAGGCAAAATCTATAGTTGAGTGAATTGTCGGTCATTCGTGTTGCTGAATTATTGGCTTGATAAAATGAATTTTGGGCGGTAAGTAGGTAGTGTCCTCATTTACAAAAGATTTTGTAGCTAGGGAAGTGATAGAAACAAGTTAAAAAATCATGGTTTGCGAAAAGCAGTACTTTGCTCCCCCACCGCCCCAGTTTCCTTAAATGCACACCAGTTTGTCATATTGCTGGCGGTATGATCTTGTACAGAAAGATCCGTTCCGGCTGTGTAAGTACGTGCGCTGCTCAAAAGTTAAGGGTACTTTTGGAAAACTTAATGCTGAATTTATCAGCTTGTGTCTGTTTTGAAACCCAATTGCAATGTAGCGATTGTATAGGTTTTTTAATGTAATTTCCTTGTCTGTCTTTTAAACCAAAACCATGCAGCTTTGGGGTTTTTTTCTTTTATGTATGTTTTGGGTTTACATTCTCAATTCACTGTTCAGACTAAACTACTCACTTGCAATAGTTCTCTGATGTTCTGCACCCATTGTAGGTGCAGCGATGGGCACAGTAGTGTGTGTTTGCTTCTGGACAGCTCAGAACTGTTGGGGGAGAAGTGCTTGCTTTGGTTTTTGAGGTTAGAAAGGTAAGAAGTGAACATATAGGGTACAGCATTTTGTGGCTGTTCGGGACTGGTGAGATTTGAAGAGCGGCTGGCCATGTACATTGTGTGCATTGTGATTTTGTGGGAAGCAGTTGATACGATGAAGTGGATACTACTTCACAGTATGGTGGTACTGAAATTTTGATACAGTGGAAACTGTGTAGGGAGGCTAGTGCCATTCCCTTAAGTCAGCTGGACTTTTTGGGGTTTTCCGGCCCAGGATGGAGGGGTGGTTTGATAGCACACCATCAAGTGATCTGAACAGCAAGGAAAACATTTCTTCCTTCTACAGATTTCAGATACAATATCAGACAGCTCAAATCTAGCTGAAGGCTTTGAGTCTCCGTTGTGTCTGAAGCCTGGTAAGCTGCTGCTATTTCAGTCAGGCTGTGAGGTATGGCAGCGAGGAGCGTTGCACGGGGCAGCCTCTGCTGCAGCATGCCGTGCCGTGGGGTAGTTCTGCCGTTCGCTGTGGGCTCCCTTCTGGGGCCCTGTGAGCTGAGGGATAGAGGTGCAGGGTGGGAGAACCCCTCAGAGCCTCCTCAGCATTTTTCATGACACTAAGTGATGCTTTTTTTTTTGTTTTGTTTTCCTTGGTAGTGGGAAACATTCAGAAAAAGAGAAAAAGGCCATTTGTTTTGACCAGTATATCCCTGGGGCTTGCAGGTAGTGTGGTCTTCAGTAGAGAAGGGTGAACCAGTTGAAACAATCACGAAGTTTGGGTTATGGTTTGAGGGAGGAAACTGAGCTCTTGGTCAGATGAAGTTGTATAGAAGAATTTTCTGTTCCAATTCAATGTTACTACCTCACTTGTAGCACTGTGGTCATTAGTGCTCTTAATTTACTTCCCAGTAAATATGCCAGACAAGCCACTGTGGCCAGCCACATTAACTTTCGATTTATTTTTCTTATGATGGCCACCTGAAACAATAGATTGATGTCTGCAATTTTTACTTCATTAGTAATGAAGTCCACAAAGCAGTGAGGGGAATGTCTGTTTACTTGGTGCTTTAAACTGGGGTAATGATGAACTGCTGTCTTTTGATCTGGTAAGATTTTCTTATTTCTGTATCTTGATAATCACTACGGTATGTCCAGTTTTAGATGAGGAGCTGAAATGTCTGTGAGTTAGATGGTAGACATTTAAGTGGTAATTGGGTTATTGAAGAGTGCCTGCAAGACAGCTGATGCGTGGAAAGTCAAATGTACATCGGTCGTTTTTGAAATCCATAAAAATTAATCACTTAGGTTCTCCTGTGGCTTTAACTGTATCCCACAGCAACTTAAAAATGGCTCAGTCTCAAAGTCTTAAAACTCTTTTGATAACATTAGTGCAAATTCCTAGCTAAATAAAGAATCTGTAGTGTTTATCATTTCCGAAAAGTATTTTTCAAATTCTCTTGTGGCAATTAGTGATGGGAGTACTGTAGGGCTTGTGTGGGTGGGGACATTTTTTGCTGAATACAGTGACAGCTGCAAGTTTAGTCTTCAGAAACCTGGGTTTTGCCCTGACTATCATTCTTTTCCCCCTCTATTCCTATTTCAAGTCCAGTAAAGAGAAGCATATGTTTTCTTGCATCAGCTCCGTTGGTGTTACCTTGTGAAGCTTGACAAGGTCATGTGTTCGTATCGCAAAAGAGGAGATCTCAAATTGTGTTTGAGCTGTCTTAGACCTGCTTTTTTGCTGTGATGTATTAAAGATTTCCGTGATATACATGGTTAAATTTCTGTTCATGTAGGTATGCGTGTGTTGATGCTACATTTCTGCTCCTGAAATTGGTACTGTTATATTATTAATATTGCAGATCATGCCAAGAAGGTGTCTTGCATTTAATATAGAACATAAGAAGGTTTGCCTACCCCATATGAAAATCTCAAATTGGAACTGAAGATGCTATCAAAATTTAAAAGGGACAAGGTCAGCCTGAAAATCACATATTTTAAAAAGCAGAAAATCATATATTTTTAACAACAAATTTCCTTACCTGCCAGTACCTGTACTAATAACATTTTCAGTTATTAACACTTGAAAATGGTTTTAAGCATTATTTTAGTTGTAAAAATACTTAGTTACCGTTTGTCTAGGTGCCTGTTAATTTGAGGTTTTCTAGTTGAGAGACATGAGAACTGATCAAAAGCATTTGTGTTCCTATACTCCTTCTGTATAATCAAACAAGTTCAATTTATTTCGCTCATAAAAGAAAAGGTAACGGATGACTTGCTTTGTACCAACATCTTTATTGGGCGGGGGGGGAAAGTGAGTAAGAGGGTTCTTTGTTATAGCAAGCAAAGACAAAAAATTCAGTAATTGAAAACAGGAGTTCAACAAATTCAGACTACAACTAAGGTGCATGGTTTAAACACTCATGGTAATTAAGCAGTGGAAGAATTGGAGAGGAATAGTACGGGACTTGTCTTCCCTGGAAGACTAGAAAGTTGAGCACGTGCATATTCTGTTTTTTCTAACTGCATTTGCTAAATTATAAACACAGAAGTAACTTGAATTAAGGTAAGAGGCAAGACTAAATGTTCACAAAGGTTCTTTCAGAATGACTTAATATTTTCCAGGAAGCTTATGGAAAGGATCAACTCCCAGCTGTCCAGGGTCTTAACCATAATGTAACCTTTTCTTCTGTCTGTTCTGTGCTCACTAACTATATGTCTTGTAATTTGAGGACTCAAAATGAGAAGGGTCGGTATCCATGAGAACATGCTGTCTGTCCTCCAGAGTGTAGAATTTAATTTGAAAGTTCAGAATCTCAATTTTTAACTTATTTTCAGAGAACAGCTGGCAAAACGCCTCACTTCCAATTAGTGGCTGCTCAAGACAGAAAGTAATGGTCAAGCTGCTACTGACTAATCCTGTATTTCAGATGATAGAAGTTGAGGTAGAGTTTCCAACCTTGCCAAGACCTGGCTTAAAGCCTTTTACAGCTGCTTCAAAGACTTGATGAGCACCTGGCTGCAGTTATTATCTATAGAAACTCTACTACAGATATAGTAAGTAGTAAAAACATTTAGTGTTCTTAAAAATCTGAGATTCCTCAGATCCACACCCAGCATGAGTGGAATAACAATTGTGAAGGTAAATTTAACAGTATTTGTAAAGAAGCAAGATAAAGCAGGAAAACATCATAGAAGACATCTGAGAAGATAAGCGTGGGCGTTGTGTGAAATACCGTAAATAACATTCTGTGCATGAAAATGGATGCTGAATAACATCCATGCAATCCTGCAGTCTGTGGTAATTTGAGGTCCTCTGGAAAGACGCATGTAATCAAAGTCTGAATCCTTAGCACAAGCGGACTGATTTAGATTGCATAGGCAATATGCATTCTAGCATTTCCTAGTTGTTACATTAAACTTGTTAAGGTTACAAATGAAGAATTCAACTTTTTAAGCATATATAACAGTACATGGAAAACCCATTACTTTTCTCTTTGATAAGAAATGTTTCTTGGGTCAGTGCGAAAGCTTGGATCTCACTGTAAATGGTGTCTTACAGATACCTGGATAAATACAATAACAAGCTTTTGAAGAGAATTTCTTCCTTTTGATTCCAGTGAGATAGGGGTAAATAAAATAATTGATGTGCCCTGTTAGCTGTCGACCAAGTTTCATGTGGCATGTCTTTCCTTTGGCATGCATATAGCAGCAGCACATTTTAGCACCTCGCCTACAGCATCCACCTCCTGACAGCAAAACTTGTCAATAGAAAAGCATTCCGCACTTCATTATTTCTACAACCTGAGCGCATTTGCAAATTAATTGATGTGTGGGAGGAAAGGCATCTGCTGTTGTAGAAGCCCTTAACTGTTGCAGCAAACCCAGAAGTAAACTGGTTGGCTGTAGTGAGCTGATACGCTGCTGCAGGTGTTGAAGCTGCTAAAGTGGCTTCTCGTCCATTTTTCTTGTTGTCTTTGATACTATTTTTTTTAAAAAACAAACCAAACTGCCTACTGAATTGTGACCATGGAAACAAACAGCGTGATGAAGATAATATCATATATACTTAAATATGGTTAGTTAGCAAGTAGTTTCATATTTCTTGCTGGCTCAGCACCAAAAGAGAGTTTTAATTAGGCCTGTAATGAATGACTGGGAGTGTTTTAAAGGCTATTAATCTTGTGGTGTAATTGAGTTAATTATAATATCATTATAAGCTCCCATGAAAATAATATGAGGTGTATTCCATTTGTTTTACTCCTGAAGATATTTCTGAGGTCCCCTGGCTTCATCTGAAATAGTCCTACTAGAACGCTTCAACACTGACAAAGAAAACTGTAAAACCGCTTTATGTGCCATTCCATGAAACCCTTCCATTGGGCACATCATTCTGTTCCTGGTCTCAAGCTCTCTGAGCTGCTGCTTTACCTGCAGACTGCGAGTAACTTCTTGCAGTACTGTGTGACTTTTTAAGGTTTCATTGCACAGCGTAGTATTTCCTTGTTTTTCTGGTTTCTGATCAGTTAGCTTACCCAAGTGTGGCAGATGAGAGTAAGAATGTGATCTATTTTCAGAAATAAAGATTACAGCAGCTTTCGAACTGTTACTCTTTGTGCTGTGGTAAAAAAATGTGTAGCAAAAGAGGTGTTTTTACAAAGCATATGGCTTTTACACTAGTTCAGACTACAGTAAGTTTTGGATTTGATTGTAAAACATCTCTGTGCTTTTTGCACTCTAGTCAGAGTGTGACATCTTCGGCAGATGGACAGATAAACTTCCCATAATCCATGTCTTTCCTTTCAGAAGAGGAGATGAGATTCTCATTTGTAAAAGTTGTTGAGGAAAACCTAATCTATGTAACTCTGTTGTATGCTTAGATGTTGGGCTGTGAAAATTTGATGGATATGCAGCTAAGCACAAGGGTTACTGGTATTTTGGGGGATGTCTTTTTGCAGATGCAAGGTCGGCCCTGCTTTTGTGTGTACTTCAAGCCTTATTAGAGCATTTACTTCTGTTATTTTCAGAACTGTGTGTTTAATCATGGAAAAGCATATTGCTTGAATCCACCTTCTCTCTGATTTGGCTAATACGCTGTCATGTTTGCTTTTTGTAACCCTGCGTTATCAGAATTGGTTTCATTTAGTGTTTTTTAAATTCTATAATCAAGAGTTGTTCCAACCTTAATTAACCCTGCTGGGATGGTAGAACTCCCTTTTTTTCTTTCAGTAACTTTGCTGCTCACACTTCTATATTTTCCATCCTCTTGACTATTACAGATTTTGTAAATAGTTTAGAAATGCCAGCTTGTGATGTATGAGCCTCTTTAACATTTCTTTGATTTATGTGTACTGTGCTGAAAAAAAGCAGAGGAAGCATATTATTCTGGAAAAAAATGTTGCCAGTCTTCATTTTTTTTCAGTCTTAGTTAAAAGCTACACTTTTATCAATCAAACCTGATAAGATTCTTTTTTCATTCCTAAAAACATTCATAACTTAACTCTTTGAAGTCTAATGAAGTAATTTGATTAAGACATTTATAAATGTCTACCTATTTTTTGGATGTCTGACTTGAAATATCTTTTAAACTGATTTTTCAAAAGTTGGCTTTTTCATGCATTACAGCTTGGTCATCTGGAAGTAGAGACATTCAAAAAATCACTAAGGGTAGGGGGGTTATGTTTTTAAAATAAAGTTTGGCCATATGTTGCTGCTATTAATAGTGCATTGCACAAGCTGATGTTGTAAAACACATTTTGGTCTCTAGCAGTATTGAGTGAAATGAATTTTCTACATAGTATACAAATGACAAATATTGCAGATTTGTGATTATCTAGCTTCTCATATAAGTGTCCTAATTAAATGCAGAGAGCTAATTTAAGTCTGATGTTCAGTTTTAGATAAAATTCCTGAAAGTCTGTGTTGTAAGCCATAAATGGCTATTCTGAAGGGTTTAAAAAAAAAAAAAAAGGTGAGTTTTGGAGTTCTTCGTTAATGTGTAATATTGTTTTAGCTGAAGAAAACTTGCAGTGAAAGTTCTCAGAGAAGGAGGAACTCGTGCTGCTGCTAGTGATGAGCAAGATTGCTCTGTCTCCCAGAAGTCAGTGTAAGGTTGAAGACAGGATTCAGACATATGTCATTAATTTTTGAACACAGAAAACTTGAGTAAGGGAAGAAAAACTCCTTTTTTGATTGCCTTGTGGGGAAAAGAAAAAGTTTCAGGTTTTGTTGACCATTACATTTCAGCATTCTGCTTTGCAGGCACAGTGGTTATGGTCTTTTTCAACAAGTATTCTAGAGATGTCTGTTCAGTGTTGGATGCAGTATGTTTTAAAGGGGGGAAAATGATGTGTTTCTTTTGACATTCATCCTTCAGAATGTGACTGATCTCTAATTTCCAGCCACTGATGGTGATTCTACAGTTTGTCTGTATAAAACTCTGTGCTGTTACAAGGGAGGCTGAGAGTTTAAACCTCTTTCTCTAACCACTTACAAGAGTGACCTGTATCAGTTGCCATTATTTGTGTGTAAATGCTTTCTGTGGGTTGCTTTATACTGCCTTGGAAGGAGTATAAATTAATCCAATCATGAATATTCTGAAGCTATACTAGGAATGTTCGTATAGGGAAATAGGCCACATACATTCTGTTCCAGATCTAACTGTCCTGCTTCAAGCTTTCGTTGGTTGTCCTTGCTAGTGGGCTGGAAATTAGCATTCCCAGCAGCATGGCTTCGGGATACCTGCTAGATGTAAAAAAGGATATTAGCAAAAGTAACCATTTAAGGAAGAATTCTCTCCTAATTTGGCAAGTTGAGCTCAGTTTAAACTATATTCATGCATCCCCTTCTACTGGCACAGTAGTGTGATCACCTCTAACAGAAGAGGTTGGGGATGTCTGGTATAGCTTGGCTGAGCACATCCATCTGCCCATGGCATACCTGTGTCAGGGTGAACTGTACACCGGAGTTCTGATCTTTGAGTACAACTTCCCCTTCAGAAAGGCCACGGGAGACTTGAGTAAAGCCAGGTTTCTGTATGCTGGCAGAAAGGCCCGTGGCTAGGCTAATAGCTATTGTCTGGCACTCAGGATGGGTATTTGCTAGTTTAAGTAGATTGTGCATTTTCATTATTGTGCGAGTGACCAAAGTTAAGGAAAGGCATTTAACAGAAGTTAAAATAATTAAATTTAATGAGCTGGGCGGGGGGGGGGGGGAGAATTAGCAGCCCAAGTACCAGCTGGGGTTGTTACTGCTACGTTGCTTATCCACCAGCAGATTTCCCTCTCATGTGTTCGACTGTCTTTCTCCGCTTTGTCTGATTGTGCAACTGGACGAGTTGGATTTACGTAAGCTGCATCTTGTAGATGTTGTATTGAAGAAGAGCATTCATATCTTTATTTGTCTGAAAAGTAATTTGTTTGCTCTAGTGGTAAAGCCCAGCCACAGTGCTGCAAATCATGGCGTGCTGCTAGACAATTTGAAGAGTGTTTCTGTAGCTGATTGCAGCCCTTTATTGTGCCACTCAGTTTTAAAGCATCTTCACTTTTCTTACATAAGCACCTGAGCATCTTCTGTCACGGAGGCAGCAGGCCATTCTTTATACTGACATAGCTGCCACCTGAGCCCGACACTAAAGATTTAGTCTGAGGCTTTAGAAAATACTAATTTTAGTGAGAGAGCAGTGTCTTCAGAGTTCTGGTGGCTCTGCAGCAGCACTGGGGGAAGATACTAATTGTGTGCTTGTTCAGTCTTTAGTTTTAACTATGACTTTTCACTGCTACAGATTTTGTCCTATCCAAAGATAATGCTTCTGTCAAAAAGGAATTCAGATTTTCTGTCAAGTATTGATAAATTACACTTCTTGGCTCTTTAATGAAATCCATTAACTGAATACACAGGTATGAGTATGTCACATGGAGTGAGACTAAGACCATTTGCCTTTTAGTGGACAATCTCTGTAGCAACTAATACCCTTGAGCTCAGCGTTACTTGAAAAATACTACTGTTTGTTACTGCGCGTGGTTTTATTTTGTCATTTAGATGCAGAACGCAATGTAATAATTTTACTCTGGTTTTTTGTGATTCTGTTGTGTCTGGGTTGTAGTTGCATATCCAATGAAATGTTGGTTCATTTAGTTACCTTTCAGGAACTGTGTCTGTTCAGGCCCTTGAGAACACCCGGAGGTATTCATAAACACTTTAAGCATAAAATGCAGTTACTCTTCTGAAGACGTAAATAGAGTAGTATGTAGCCTCAGATTATGATTACTCTGCCTCTTTATCCATTTCAAATACTAGATCTCTTTTAAATCTCAAAGCGTATTGGCTGTGTAGTGTCACTTTGTGTTGACATCATCCAAAGAGCAAGAATATGTTACTGATACAACTTAAATTAATTCCAGAATACTTTAAAAAAAAACCCCACAAACCCACCAAAAAACCAGCGAGGGGAAGGAGTGGCTTTTGCAGAGACTTTGAACAGCGCAGATAATGTTATTGGCAGCAAGGATGGAGATGCTGAAGTTTTGACCAATTCCTTGAAGAAAGTGCCGCCAGATTTGCTATCTCTGCATGGTAAAAAGCCAAGGACTTGCAAGCAGTATTGGAGTGAGGGAACATCGATGCAGTCATTCATCAGCAGAACTTCGATGTTTTCGAAAGAAAAGTATGGAAAGAGCACACTTTAAGGTTGAAATCTGACACTAATTAAAACAGCGCTCTCAGCAAAAATAGGAATTCAAAGACAATGCAATAAAAAAATGTAGCAAAGACAAGACACTAAAGGAAACAGGGATATGTATCAATGCATTTTCTACGATTGTATCTTATTTTTATATATTCTATATATATATATGTCTGAACTTGTTTTTCAACTCCCTAGCCTTGGCAAGGAGGAGGAGAGACCAAAGGGAAATGCAGGAGTGCCTGTGCAGGGGCACATGCAGGTAGATGTCCTCAGAATGCTCCATATCTTCTGGTTTGTTGACCAGGGTGAGACAGTGGCACTGTGCACCTGAGTGCAATGCAAATAAGAGCTGTGGCATGTGAGGGGCTGTTAACAGAAGTGTGAGCTCTTTGGTTTCACAGTTTAGTGGGATCAGAGTGTTTAGGAGAAGATGCGATAACTTTTGTACAGGGATTTAAAAAGAATGGAATGGGAGTAGACTTTGTTCCCGTAAGTACTTGTTGGTTAAATATTCTTGTAAACTGGAAAGTGTTTGGGGGGAATAAATGCCTTTTTTTTTTTTTTTTTTTTTTTTAAAAAAAAAAGAACAAAGTGTCCTAATTAAATTGTAAAGTAGAGCGAAGGCATAATGTCTAGCTTTCCTATTAATTGAAAAGCCTGCAACCCAGTTCCACAAGAGGAAAACCAAAGAGTAAAGAAATTGGAGACTGCTCTTCTGGTTTATTGATGTTGTTTTGGCCAAGTCAAGAATTCAGCTATCCTAAAATGATCAAACATTGTTTGGAGAAAAAGAGAATTTCCAAACCAGCCTCATTATCTAAGAGAAGCTTAAAAATATCAATTAAGGTAGTATAATTTCGCTCTTGCCTACTTTAGTCTGCAGAGATGAAACTGTGGGAGTGTCCGGTTTGCTTGCTCATTGCTCTTTTCAAAAGAATGACTAGAGTTTTATCTTAATAGACAAATCCCTTGTTAGCTGCAAGGGAGAAATAGCTTAATGATGAGGAGCAAAGCACTGTGCATCTTAAAAGGAGGCAGATGTGCATGCATTCACCAGTATTACAGTGAACTTGGAAAATTCCATGATGGGTAAGTATCTGTCAGCCACTTCTGTAAACTCCATTTCATAGAATCATAGAACAGGTTGGGTTGAAAGGGCCCTCAAAGATCATCTAGATGGAACCTTAAAGATCATCCAGGTCCAACCCCCTGCCATGGGCAGGGACACCTTCCGCTAGACCAGGCTGCTCCCAGCCCTGTCCAACCTGGCCTGGAACACTTCCAGGGATGGAGCATTCCCAGCTGCTCTGGGCAGCCTGTGTCAGTGCCTCACCACCCTCACTATAGAATTTCTTCTTTATTTCTAATCTAAATCTACCCTCTTTTAGTTTAAAACCATTAACCCTTGTCCTATTGCTACAGGCCCTACTAAAAAGTCTGTTCCCCACTTTCTTACTTACAAGCTCTCTTTTAGTATTGAAAGGCTCCTATAAGGTCTCCCTGGAGCCTTCTCTTCTCCAGGCTGAATGACCCCAAATCTCTCAGTCGTTCTTCCATTTCCTGGAGGAATGGAAATAAACAATTTTTTTTACATTGCATGTATCTGAGAAAATGCTTTTCTGTTAATTTATGTGGTCAGTAAATATTTACACGAGAATGGAAAAAATATCACAAGAAGGTAATGTGATTACAAAGAAAAGTCAGTCTTCTGATTTCACTTTTTGAACAAAACCTATTGGTGCTTAAAAAGCTTTAAATAACGGTAATACGTAAATTTAATGTCCAACTGTGAGTTGACATATCAATTGTAAATGCTCCAAGTGATTTTGTGGGGGGGGTTTTTTGTTGGTTGGTTATGTCGTCCCGTTCCCCCCACCCCGATTCTTACCTTCTTCCTACCCAACCAATTTTTGAAACTTTAAATGGCCTTGTCAGTAAGTGCACTATAATGACTTGTTTAGTCAGCAGTCAGGACATGCAAAATCTCTAGCCCATGAATTATGTAAACTGAAGACCTTTAGACCCAGCATGGTTCTAATGATGAAGCTTTAATTTTAAAAGTTTTAAATTAGCACTGTGTACATGTTTGTAGTTTCATAACATGCCCTGGAGAGTAATCCTATAGGTCTATAATCTGTCACGATATGGGCAGTAGTACATTTCTATTGAACGAAGGGGCCTTACTGCATGGTTCTGGTTTAAGCCCTTTGGCTGTAGCAGAAGTTCTCCATCTGCTCCAAACCTTAAAGATTATCTGCAGAAGATAGTGTGATCTTTCAGGGGGATGGAGGGATTCTTTTTTGTTTATTTTTATTATTTTAGGGGATGCCTTGCCTTGTTTCTGCTAAGAAAAGAGTAACTGGGGTAGAATAAATGAAAGAAATAAAAGATACTATGTGATTAACTTAAAAAAAAATATTAAAAATTAATGCTTTCAGAGCTAAATCTGGTCTGTATTTCTCTAATACACCTTCTCTGTTTAAATATTTCATGTGAAAGCCAAAGAAATCTCATGTGAATGAAGAAATCACACTCCTTAGTTACAACTGTGAGAAAAATGACTCTGAAGTGCTATCTCTGTTATGACGTATTTCACTTTGTGAGGAAGATTGTGAGCCATTAATATATGAATGTAGTTACATATACTCAGGAATGCTGTGAAAATATGGATTATATGGCACCTGTAAAACATTAGTGATAA
The DNA here is from genome assembly GCA_035590275.1 of Ibycter americanus. Classification (NCBI taxonomy): domain Eukaryota; kingdom Metazoa; phylum Chordata; class Aves; order Falconiformes; family Falconidae; genus Ibycter; species Ibycter americanus. The sequence continues at coordinate 4,687,158 of JAVJGI010000065.1, read as the reverse complement.
CCTTTTCTTCTAGAAAACATAGGCCATGTTGCCATTAACATAGAAAAATAATGAATCTCAAAAATAATGAAACTTTTAAAAATAATGCAACTTCTGGTTTTATTTACCTTCAGGTAAAGCTTTTGTATGTATTGAAGTGTTATTTTCAGTACTTTTCCTACATCCTTGAGAACTAGAGTCTCTTTTGATTTTAAAATGTGATATTTGCACATCTACTTGGAACCACAGTTTTAAGAAAAATATCAGCTATCATGAGACTCATCATAAAACTGTACAAGTTGACACTGGCGTATATCATAGCTGCTAAGTGTTATAAATTGATTTTTTTGTTGTTGTTTTTTATTTCTTAGTTTTCCGAAATAGCTTTTATGTTTCATCTGCATGTATTGGGGGAAAAAAAGATTAATCTTGTTGAAATTTTATGGAGGAATATTTCATTAGGAAGTAAGGAGCTTAGCTTCACATAAACCAGTTGGAATTCCCCAAAGCTGAAAGACATGAATGCTTCCTGTAATAAAGCCTCTGAATGATGGGGAGTTCCTTAGCGGCTGATAACGAAATGATTTGCAATACTAGCTAGTGCTGCACCAGTACTCAAGTTCAGCGGGTATTTAGCATATTTTAAGGATAAAGCTATTGCTGTTTACCATTCTGCTGGTTTAAATGAGCACAGTTGTCACAAGCACGTGGAAGGTTGTTGGGAATACACTTTCAGAGGGCAGACGTGACCATCCACAAGTGCCCAACATTTGGCTGCATTGGGTTGCAGGATCTCTCAGACCTTCATGGACCACCCTGTGCAGACACTAACTGAAACACATGATGGTTCTGCGGGGTGAAACCAAAGGCGCGTATGTCACCCTGTATCTCATCTCCGCCAGTAGCTATAAGTACATGCCTGTATACAGTGCTCTCCCCAATGTTTTTCCAGCCATCAGCAGTCGCTGGCTTAGGGACTTCTTGAGCTAAATGTGGTTTCTGTGTGTTTATTTTAGCCCTTGAAGGGTTTGTGTCCCATGAGCTTATCTCCACTTCCTTGCATGAGCCTTTTAGCACCCATAATGTCCTCTGACAGTGTGTCTTGTGTGTGTTCCCTAAGGTGAAGAGAATATGTTTGGAAATAGCATTCTCTTGTTAGTAAGCAAAAAATTTCTAGTGGTTTGGTATGTTTTTAGCTGAGATTTGCCGTCATGGCTGATGCTGGTAGAAAAAGGTGTTTATTTTGCAGGAGGGAGATGGAACTGAACGGCACGTTTATTATCCATCAGGACCGTTCAGTCTCCTGGCTATAGTTTTGATGCTAGTGATACTGCTTTGGCACTATTTTCAGTATTGTTTCTGTTTCTCAGAATAGATGATTAAGAAACAATTTCCCAGTCTCTTCAGTTAACGTCCCTCTGCCCCCAAAAAGGAATGCATTCTGTGCAGTACAGTATGTGATACTTTAATAATGTATAAATCAAGTTGGATAGAAGCTGTCTGTCGGTTTTATTAACTTTGACCTTTTCTTCCATTGTAAGGATGGTTTGGTAAATATTTAATGGCCCTTATAGATTTTGACAGTTGGACCTGCATTCCTAGGAACAAAGGTAGATTATGAAGAAATACTTATAATTAATAAAAATAGCTTGATCACTGGGAGTCAGCCTTGCAGGACAGAATTGTTTTTTAGAATATATTTATTTTTAATTCCTTTTTTTAGGCCTGACCATTAAATGTCAGACTAGCCAGGAGGTTATGAAATGTTTTTAAAAGGTTGCATTTGAAATTCATCTATGATTAGCACCAGTGATTACCTCCATCTCTAAGCAAGTGTCCAAATGATGCTAGTTACTTGAAATACCTGTCAGTGTCGTTCTGCACAGTGAACGTAAGTGAATGGTGTCAACAGCACAAAATGGCTGAAGGAGGGCTACTGGTAATAAGATGCAAGAAGAAAAGGGAAAAACGAGTTCCTGGAGTCAGAAGGTTCTTCTGCCAGAGCTGTCTTTCCCTTTAATTCCCTGCATATTGCACTCGCTGCGAATTCTGGTAGTGAAGATTGAAAACTAAGCCCCTGACACTTTGAAACATTGCCTTTCAAACATGTACTGTCCATTGCTCTCATTGATTTTTTTTCATTTCAGAAATCTGTCGGAGCAAAACAAATTTGAGCAAAATTCATTGGTCTAAGTGGAGCTGTTGGGGCAATACAGCCCCCCCTTCCCTGGCACAGCACGGCTCTCTTCCCATTAGGAATGCGATGTGTCTTCGTGTTGTGCCACAGCCAAGGTCACGTGGCAAAGCAGCCAAGTAAATCAGGAGCCTGTTAAAAAGCTCTGAGCATTGGCGTTTGAGTCAAATTGGCTCACGGGATAGCTTCACTCATTCTAATAGCCACTTTCAAGTAGATCGCTCTACCAGGCTTTGTTTCCCCATCATTTTCAGTCAGTACCCTGCAGAGTATCTTTGCCTAAGACCACTTTATTTTCTGAGCATTTGTAAGTCCTGTTTTCCTAACTGTAACGTTTTTTTAGATGCAGACCGTGGGGTTAGAGTTGTTAGCATGTTAAACAGTTCACCTTTTTTCAGAACAAATCTTTAGACAATTTAATGAACACGTTGGTGTGGGGACTAAATGATGAAGGAAACTACATCTGTCCAACACTGAATATCTCTTCCCCGCACCCTTCTCTTTAAAAATGGGGAACTAAGAATGTAAATTGAAAGTGTTTAGAGCTGAGCTTGTAACTTGTTGCACTCGAAGCTGGTTTCAGGACAGACACAGCACTGTAGCTGTTCTTACATCTGCAAGCAGTGGGAATGCACTCAGAATCTTGCAGATTCATGTTTTGTCCTTCATAAATTTGTCTTTCATTGGCAAGTAAGATAAAAGGTTAGAGGAGGAAGCTACTGAATGTGAATCTTTCTGCAATGCTATGGCGATATGCTAGCAGGTATTTTGAAGGCTAGGTTTTTCTTTACAGTGGTAGAAACTTCTTTGCAAATATTTTGTGGTTTTATGTTTAAGAAAAAAAAAAAGTGTTGTTTCTAAAAAGCTGGTTTATATAGTGAAAGAGTCGCATCTTTCTTCTTCTTATCTTCTTCCAAAAAGCAAGGATGTTTGATCCCTTTAGAGAAGAAACAGTCTTAACATTCAAAAGCAAGCCCAAGTTTCAGGAGAGTGAGGACTTGAGAGGAAGTTTTTGATTCGTCATCTTACTTGCCCCATAGCATAATTTCCTTGTAATATCTATTTCACAGCAGACTTTTTATATGCTTTTGTTCATATCATCTTCCATCCAAGCAATATATATGTATGAAATACCATACATTAACTTACTGACTGGCTGTAATTTGTATCAGGCGATACAGATAGTAGAGGCCTGACATAGGTAGAGTACTGCAGTGGTGTGTACTTTAATATATATTGTTTTTTATTATCCAGTTGCAGTACCATGCCGGGCTAGCATCTGGCCTTTTGAATCAGCAGTCTTTGAAACGTTCAGCCAACCAGATGGGAGTATCTGCAAAACGCAGACCAAAAGCCCAGCCAACAACTCTTGTCTTACCTCCTCAGTAAGTAATGGAATATTTTTAAGAGTTTGTGTGGTGGTGGGGTGGACTGGTTGTTTTAAACCTTTTATTGTGTGTGTTTGTTTATTTCAAAAATCATCATAATAGCACCTTTGTGCTTGCTTTTTTGTTTCATACAAGATGAATTATTCTTGTTGGATGGGTTGGGGTACCCTATGGAAACAATATTTTCTTTCTTGCTTTTATGGAGGCACTGTGACAACAGAAAAATTGCAAAGATTCTTTGTAGGAGGTCATAAAAGTTTTTGCAACATGAGATTGTCATTGAGGAAACGTTTCCCTGATTAGTATGACTTGGAGCTTCAAGCAGGACTTTTTTGAAGGTCCTAAAAGGCTGAAGCCAAAAAGTCTTTGGTGTGAGTACTTTCTCGACAAACGTCTGTTCTGAGTCCATCTGTTCACCATATGTTAATTTTGCATTGGATCTAAACCTCTTTTACAGGTGACAAGCAATTATGAGGACACTTAGAAACTGTTTGAGGACACAGAGTATCAACACTTTAGGCAGTCTGTGTACGGATGCCAAAAACACAGATGTCCACAACTAAGCTTATAAATTAATAAACTGCTTAAAATATTTAGTTACATATAAGAAAATGATTATTATGTAGAAAATGAAGTGCTAAGCAATTATTCATTGTACTGAGCATCCTTGTAGTTTGTGGAAACTGCATGCTTTTTTTCATAGAACAAGAGTCACTGATGTCTAAACATTATGTTACTAAAAACTTCATAGTTGTAATAATAAAAGTGCCTGTTGTCACCGGAGTCTACAGGCCTAAGCTGATGAAGGAATCAAAGTAAATTTAGAGTGTTTTCTTTATATGAAATGAGAGAAAAATCAGTCAACAGGGCTTTCCCCTAAACTTTAAAGGGCCGCTAATCCAAGAATCCATAAAGTGTTCAATTCTCTTAACAATATGTTGGATGAAGAAGAATCGTTCAGAGGGCAGCTCTCGCAGAACTACAAGTTTGAAAACCAGATGTTGCTTCTGTCATATCCATGAAATAACAGGGGTATGTTGTGACAAACTGACTAAATAGTTTTATTCTTTTGTTGGGGTATCAGGTTTATCCAGAGCTTAAAATAGACTTCTCCAAGAAGTCTATAAACCAGAGTACTGTGATACCAGTTGCCACAGTTTTTATTCAGAGATCTTAAAATATTTTGATGTTTTGGGTTTTTTTAATCATGACTTTTCCAGTTACTAGAGATACGTGTAGTGAGAGAGAAAGAGCTAGCTTCTGTTTTCGCATAGAAAAGTCTGTACTTAAACAGTTGCAGCTGTATAAATCTTAATATGAGGTATGTCTTTTTATCTGTAAGTGATTTTTTTCCTTCAGTGGTGTATTTACCTAGAATTTGCAGATAGAATGAAATTTTAGTGTGGTAACGAAAGTTTAGCTAGTAGTTGAACTATGTTTCAGTACCTTATTGCCACGTCCAGCATTATTCACAGGGAAAATATGTTTATGCTGAGCTGCCCCTTTATCTATCACTGGTTTCCTTCTCTCTGGCTTCTCTTTGACCTTTCCATATTTGTCCTTATATGCTATCTTTGTGTGTCTTAAGAAGAGAATAAGTTATATTAAGTCAAATCAAATACCTGTTGAGCTCAATATCATGTCTCCAACACAGGGCAGAAATATATTATGAAAAGATTTATGAAAATGGGCTTATGAAAAGTATTTTTTTAAAAAAGTGTCGCAAATGGATTTTAAGATCTTGATTATGTGTAGTTTCATGCAAATAATGATGAATCATGCTGTCATTTTTTTCACTCTCCTTTCTCTTCATCCTCTATAAAATGCAAAAGAAAACATCCAGGTGCAAAACTACGTATCTCCTTGAAAGGCTGTACTGCATACTAATTTTCCTATGGTAATTCAGGGATTATTTTTTTTTTTTTTTAGCTTTATTGATTAGTCAAGAAAGGGGTAACTGTTTCTTTGTCTTTTTTGCTTTGATGTATGCTATTAAAATTAAGTCCAATGACAAGTTTTTGGGCTGAGTAACAATGTGCTATGAGTCAAGTATATATTAAATGCTGTTCAGAGCAACTATATTATATAGAGCTTTTCTTAAACCGAAGTAGTTAAAACCGGCTATATGCCAATATGTCATTTTAGGATAGCAGATCGAAGTAAATAGCTACACTGCAGTAATCCTTTTCAGCCAGCAAAGGAATGCGGGAAACAATGTAGCTCAGGAGGTAACATAGGTGATGATTTGGACAAAGAACCTGATAAAAATGGTTTTATTTTTATGCACATTTTGCATATGGATAGTTTGATATTAAACATGTCTTCATTTGAGTTAAATGTAACACTAGACAGCATGTTACTGACCTATTTATTTATGTTCCTGTTCCTTGAAGAAACTGCGTAGGTAACCTTAGCTATTGCATGTTACGTTCTTCGTGGCGATGATGCAAGCTGAGCAGTTACCTTGCTAATCCATATCTTTGCTCTTTACTGCTATGGTGAGGCTTGAGTTTTATTCCACAGACTGAACATACCCAAATGGTGTCCTTTCTCATAATGATGGTGATACAAAACTAGATTCTTGCGCTGTGTCAAGTCATTGTCCACTTGAGCCCTTAATCTCTCTCCCCGCTCTGCTTTTTCTTCTCCTTTCCTCTCTTAAATGGCTGGTGGGTTTTTTGGAGGTTTTTTTAAACAAAACAAATGCAAACCCCAAACCTTATCAGCCTGTCTTGGAGAATCAGTCATCTCTTCCTACTTTACACTCAGAGAAGGGGTTTTGCTAATGGCAGAGCTGATTCCTGATGGACCCACTCATTGTCCCTTGCCAGCCTTAGGCTGTTTATTGGTGTGCACTGGTTTGGAGGCAAGAAGCTCTAGTTTTTCATTAGTAGACGTCTGAAACAGCAGCAGCAATTTTGAATCAAAAAGGTATTTTTAAAAGTGGAAGAGCTCTGTCCTATGCAACTACTACCAGGAAAATTTTCATTTTCTCACTGTTTTCGTTATCCGAGGGCTTCTAAGGGTGCTGAACAGTTTTGAAGAGAGGCCTTTGGTGTTCAGTTTTGCTTTTCAGTATTGGTTTTCACTGGCTCTGAAGTGCAGTAAGGAGTCCTGGATTGATATGCATCTCCCTTCTAGCCAAATGTATCTGTATGAGAAAATAACTAACTGCTGGCTGCTTTCTCTTCCCTGCTTTGTCCCTCCTGTCTTCTATTAACAAGACATCTCGCTGTACTTGCTAATAGATGCGTTCCCTCACATGCTTCTCATCTGGCTGCTGGTTCCTTCCTTCTGTTAAGGAATTCTCAGAGCAGTGTTTGCTGAAGTGCTGAAAGCTGTCAGCTTCTTCCAAGTGACTAGGAAAGTATATACATGCAACCCTTCTGCAAACCAGGATGGCTTCTTCTGGTTTGAAATAAATAAATATGATAAGGAATGATGGCTCTTAGTTTTTTCTTTCCTCTTGAAATGTAGTAATTGATGCAGTTAATTAATCTTGTATTATTTTGCTTGGCACCACATCTCAAAAGCGAATTCCCAGGTATGAAGTTGTTGCTGTGACCCTGCAGGAGCAGAACGCTGCAGCCCAAAGAGTCTGGGGTGGCTGAGAGCAGTGAGCCCACAGAGGTATTCCCTGCCAGTGGACCGCCTTGCCGAGAGGCCAGCAGACTCTGGTATGTCACTGTCTAGCTGGAAAATGACAGCAGTGAGTCACTGTGAGATGAGGAAGAAGAAAGGAAAGAGGAAGCACAAGATGTTGCCTGTGTTCTTGCAGTTGTGTTCATTGGCACACACAAGAGGGTCAGTTAGTTTTAATGGGAATTTTTAGGGGTCTCAGCTGAAAACCTTGTGACTTTGATAGCTCTGTTGTGTGGAGCTTTCTCAGTGCTCCCAGATTAATCTTGTCTGCCTGGAAGGAAATTGCCAGAACAAGAACTTGCTCACCACAAAAGGTACTGAGACTCTTGCCCTTTATGGTGCCTTTTAGGGTCATTTGTTGTGACATTTGTGGTTTTGGGGAAATAAGTACACTATAAACAATAAACAAGTGGAAGTCTGGTTCTTGTTTGACAACTTCAGGCTCAATGGACAGAGAGGCTTGAGTAAAAGAGTTCAATTTTTTGTTTTAGAGCTCTTCAACTTTTCCTGTAAATCTCTTGTGGTCTGATGTATGCCCTAGCCTGACAGTGAAAACATCGTAATAGATTGAGTAAAAATCTCGGTGAATTTGTAGTCTTGCTAGGAGCACACGAGCAAAATAACTTGTCCTTTATTTAAAAAAAAAAAAAAAGCCACAAACAAAACAAAACAAAACCAAACCCAAACCAGTGCTGCCTGTGATATTGTTCTAGATAAATGAGCAACAAAAAGCGGTGAAGATCACTTTTCTTTTAGGAGATAATAAGGACTTGAGGGTAGAGTGCTGGGCAGAGACTCAGGAGGGCCAGGCTGTTTCTGTCACTTGTTCTGGATGAGATGAAGGAGGTCTCTTCTGCTCCCCACACCTCAGAATTCATCTGTATTCTTCTTCTAGAGAAGATGGATATATTCAAAAGGAAGTCCATACTCGCTCCATCCTTTGGTGCTACATTAGCAAAAGATGCTCTTTAGTGCGTGGTCCTTAGAAAGTTAATTTATTGGCTCAGCAGGTATCTGTTTGTCTGGATTTGGAAAATGAATTTACAGATATCCCAAATTCCATGTTTGTTGTAGGTTGATTCAGTACCATCATAATCAAGGTGGTGTTCTTTCATAGCGTTAATGCCCTATCAGTTTTAATGGTTTTGTCATATAAGTAATAATGTAAGATTCTACTGTATTTTCTCAAGAGCTTTCTTCAGGACACACAAATTGACTTCCCAGAAAGGAGTTTCATGTAAAATAGTGATGTCGTTTTCAAAAAAAAGTTGCTCTCTTTAACAGTTAACTGAAAGGTGTGTATGTATGTATATATAAAAACCTATACACCCAGTTATCAGCTGTGCCAGAATAAATTATTTGGAACTTAACTTGTATAATTTATCATTTTTACATTAAGAAAAATCCTGATGAGCCCTTTGCCAAGAGTTTTTGGAGGAAAGGGGTTTTTTTTCAGCATTTTGTTTTATAAAACAGCATCTAATTGCTTCCTATGTGTAGGGATTTTCATTATGAAAGAAAGAGGCAGATTATTCTAAAGATAATGACAAAGCGTGCTTAAACCAATAAATGTTCATGGGTTTTGTATTTTTTAAGACTGTATGTTTAAATTATGCTTATCTAGTCTGTCCTCGCTGTGTTACAGAGGTCTGAAATCCCAGCTGGGGCTTCATACTTTGAAATCAGGAATCCAATGTGCTGCTAAGTGTGACACCTGGTATATAGGCTGTGGGGAATGTGACTATTTAACATGCAAGTGTTGTTATTGCAATAATCCCATTCAGTACTGTGAGCTGTACTCTTAACATTTGGGCCTCTTCTGAGAAGTAGTCAAGAGTAGAAGAGTGAAGTGTGTGGCTGTGTGTTCCGTTCTGAGAAAAGTCATGAGAAGTTCTTTGTGCAGTTCTAAAATTCTTCTTTCCTCCTACTGGCAAAGCTGCATTAAGTATCAATATTCATTAAATACCACAGAGATGGTAATGTAATAAAGCAATAATCCTCAGGCCTACATCTATACTTATCTGCAGAAGAGTTGAGGTTGAGAATATAATTAAAGATTAAAACTCTGTTTGCATTCTGGAACATGGAAATATCTTTTTGTACATGATGGGGAATTGTATTAATAAGGAAGAGATCAGTTTCCAATAACTTTCAATACTAGGAGCTCATTTAATATCTCTGTTCATGTTTAAGTTTCTCATGGTATTCCTTTAGCTTGACTTTAGCAAGACAGTGCAACACGAACTGTAAAAGAACGTGTTGCTGAAATATGTGACCCTTTTGCTCCACAAATTAATCCCTTTTTATATGAAGAAAAAAGATTTTAAAATAGTTCCTTGTATTGTAAGACAATAATATTTACAAGAATAGGTTTAATTACTTTGCAGCTGTATACCATGTAGATCGAACATTAATTTTAGTATTTGGTATCTTGTGCACAGTTTGGATCACATCATTGTGCTGTTTTCTTTTTATTTTTAGGAAATTGATGAACACCTGTTCTGCACATGTTTTGTGAAGCTGTTTTAGTGTAACGTGCAATGTGTTGCCATACAGTGAGATTGCTTTTATCCCTAACTGGTATATTGATTTTAGTGTGTTCAGAGTTTATGTGCACATCTTGCAGAATCTTTTGATACTCAAGTCTCTAATATTTCACCTGGTTCAACTAAATAGAAAGTCTCTTTAAAACTTTCTATGTTGTATTACATCAGCTTGTTAAATAACTCTTACTTTCCCTTAAAGAATCTTAGCCAGTTGTTTCTTTGATCTTTTAGTATTTTTTCTTTGCTCATGTGTTTGGTGGTGTTGTATGTGGTCAATGTTTCTTAAATACTTCTATGTCTTGTTTTTTAATAAGCTCCATAATTTTGCACAGGAGGTCCAAAATATTGGCTTCTTGACTCAAATACTGGTATTTTAACTACCAAAGCTAATCTAGCTAGGTAGGGTACTAGTTCTTTGTAACCTCTGGTAAAAAGGATTGTGCTCATTAAACAGGTGGTTTTGTAAGTATTTGTCCAATCCTTAGAGGAAAATCTATTGCAATTATAAAATCCACGCTATGTGTTTCAGGGGTGAGTATTCCATTCTTTTCTAAATGTAGTGCTGGTGGAGCGGTTTGATCTAATGATGCTGTTGGATGGTGTGCATTCCGCTAGAATTTGTCAAGGCAGTACAGAGAATGTATACATAGTATTTAGTTTCTTTAAAGGAAAACTATAGAATGATAGCAACCTATTCAAACTGCCACCTACAAAACTGCTTTAGAGACTAGCATTGTCCTCAAGTCATTTTTCAAACCGTGTAGACTGTTGCTGAGAATAGTGAGCAAACAGGAAACCACACTGTTGACAGCTTTGTTGCAGGAGGAGAAGTGCTGAGAAGTTCAGATCATAATGAATTTCAGCTGCTATTGAAAACAGGAGTTTCAAGTTATTTTAAGATACAGCCATGTTTTGGTTTGTTTTGGTTTTTTCTTCAGGTTTCCCTTCTGCCTACCAAGCAGAGATGACAACAGTTGCTTTTAGACAAGTTTTACAGAAATGAGACTGGACCCTGTTAGAGAAAGAGTACACCTTTCGTTTTAGTTTGTGAGACCTTTGACTGCTTCTAGTTTCCTTAAGTAAAAAAAAAAAAGTTGTATCCTAGGGCGTGGGAGGAAAAGTTAAATTACATAATCCTAACTTCTTCATTTTCTTCTCAACAGTGTTTCCCCACCACTGAAAACTAAGAAATTTGGTTGTCTGCATTACTACAAAGTACATTGCCACCATGGTATTAGAAATTATCGTTTAAGTTACCCTTAAACTCAATGGCAACATTTAATAGATGCCTTGAAGCTGATCTGGTGCTTTTCAGATTCAGTAGCCGGGACACTCAGATCCCCAAGCTGGGGAAGCATCTGCCATGACTGAACCCCGACTGTATTACAAATGATGAGGGGAAAATTCCTAGGTGATAACCCATCATTCAACTTGAACTGAATTTTGTCAAGAGAACAGCTGTGCATGTGGGTGTCACGTTGTTCTTTCTGGTTTTCAGACGTAACACAAGCGAGTTAACCAGTCCCTGTTACTTGGATGAAAGATGATTCTAAGCTTTTAGAGAGTTTTGTGGTGTTTTTTTTCCTAATGGCCCGTGTCAACAGAAGTGACAAGCGGTTGGTAGAGCCCAGTGGCCGGCTGTGCTCAGGCGCAGGGCAGTGATAGGCTTGCTGTTGCTTTATCCTCTTTTCTTTTTGTGTGTTTTGTTTAAATACTGGGAGGGGGGGAAGCAGTCTGCTATTAAATGTAATAGCAATCTGTCTCTTGTAGTTATGTGGTATTTACTATTTAGCACTCAATATAATTTAACTGGAAAGAAAAAAAATCCAAAGTTCTGTTTTGATTCATGAGGGGCTTTATTGGACAACTCCAACGAGATCAAATCCAATAACTTACTGGGGATATAACATTGATTAGTCATCTTACTATTTGTTGCTAAAGATACTTTACCAAGCTCTGCTCCAAAAAAAGTGAGAAGGGGGTAATCCAGTTGAACTTTTGATTTCAGTGTAAGAGGTAAATTTTAAAATAAGGTGCTGTTAATTTGTTATATGTGTCTGTTTTGTTTTCACTGCTGTTCACTTGGACTATCTATCATGTTAATTTTGTAACCTGTTTAAATACCAAAGATACATACAGAAGGCAGACAGAGGATTTTTTGTTTGTTTGTTTGATTTTTCCCCTTCTTTCTTTCCCTTTTTCATCTGTGGGGCTCTTGAGTGATCTCAAGAGCTGATTGTCCTTTTCTGTGCTTTATTAAGGAGGTGTGCAGTTTCTTTAGTTAGGGACAGTTTTGAATAGTGGACAGATGTAATGAGAATCTGAAATCTGAGGAAAAAATCTGATATGCTTTTAAAAGTTTGGAAATGATAAAAATGTACTATAGCACTCAGTCCTACAAGTACATCCAGTACTACCCTGCATCTCTGACTTCTAAATTTTTGTATGGCATATTGTAATACAATATAAATCCAACTGTCTTTGACATGGTAAACTTGATCACTCCAACAGTATTAAACCAGCATTTGGACAACAGGAGAAACCTTCTTATGGTGTTAGTATATTTTGGATTTACATATCTGTTTCTCTCCCATCAGTAGAAGTGTTGGAGCCCCGGATAGAGCTGTATGACTTGAAGTTGAGCAGGATCTGAACTAGACTCTTACACTGGTAAGAGGGAGCAGTTCCATGATAAAACTGTTGTGGTTTTAGCAGATTTGGTCCCAGTACATGTGACATGAGGAGTGGTGGGGTGAGGAGGCTCTTCCCCGCTTTGTGCTTGGTGCCCTATGCAGTAGTCAGTCGGTGGGTCATAGAGTGACTTCTGTGGAAGCTCACTAAGTGTTGCCAAAGGTCTAGTAGTCATCTGGGTAGATTCCAAGTTGCCACTACTTGAGTACGACTTGACTTTGTGTGGAAGTTTTTTTTAGTTTAGTTTTGTTGGCTTTTTTTTTTTGTAACAGCTGCCATTCTTGAGTCTGGTGATGCTTGGTAACTCGCTACTGAGTCAACACCTTTGCTGTTCCATGCATCTTTAGAAATATGATTCTTTAAAAAATTTTAATCTTGATCTAATCTCCTAATATGTTGATATATCTGACAGCAGGGTTTTCTGTAATAATCTTCTTTGTTATGCCAAATAAATGCGCTTTTTTTGGCTGTAGTTATATGCTGAATTTCATTCCATTAAGTACTATACAGCTGCATATTTTCTTACAAAGTAATTACAAAAAAACCAGCAGGCATTGATCAGCACAGATTGTCCAAAGAAAAGATTTTGACTAAAACTAAATGTTCCTCATGATATTCATTAACAGGATAATAATTTCTATCTATGCAGGTCCAAGAGACGAGGATCTTGGATGCTGATTTATCCCTAGTAAATTACTGAAATGTGCATTAGTTGTTTGTAAAACTTGACAGTGTATTTTAACACAGAGGAAAATCTCTTTTATTTATTTGCTTTGAACAAATACTCTAACGAACCACTATGGAAAGAGAGTGCATGTAATTAAGACTTCATAATTTCTTTACAGCGTGTAGAGCTTCACTTACGAGTGTGTTGTGAGCTGTTATGGACTGATAGCCTTAGCTCAAATGTTCTTGTAGTGAACACCTCTGTCAGCACGTCTGTCTTGAAGACATTAACCAAAAGAGGCCTGGGGCTGATTGCTGTTGATGTTTTGGTGTCATATTCCACAGGCTAATCCCACAAACAGGATTGCTGCAAGTGTGATGTGCAGACCTGTGTGACTGAGCACAGTGATTTGATATAATGCCCATCTACTTCGCTGAAGATTAGCTGGAACACTCCATAGTTGGGAAATGAAAAAGCTTTATCTTTTTGGAAACTCTGTGCCATGTACTGGCCTTGATCTGTATGTTCATTTTCCGGAATACGCATGGATCCAGAGCAGCACGTAGCCATTAGTGAATGCTAGTGTTGCTGAGGATTGCAGCTCTGTTTTAAAAGAGCAAATTTCTGACTCTTTGATGTATGTTTGCCTTAAAGGTAATGTTTGTGTGAGAACTGTGCCATTAAAAGGTGGCAATTAATTAGAAGTTGTTCTACAGTCCCAACCATCAGAAGATACCCTTGCAGCATTTGGAGCAGAACACTAATATTGCACTGTAGGGAATCCCTGTACTTTCGGTAAAAAAGAAAGTTAAGGATGAAGATTTTAATGTGTAATTAAAGACTGCAAATACTAGTTTAACTGCTTGTTTCTGTGTCAAAAAAAAAAAAAGGAACACAAACTACCAGTGGTTGGACTAATTAGACAGTGAAGAACAAGCTAGATAAGAGGGGAAATTTGTATGAACTTAATAATGATATCAAAGCTTTTGCTAAAGCTGTGATTTTATCACAGAATTGCTTTAACCCGCCATTTTTTTAGGCTTTACTATTTGGGGGAGGGTGATTAGAGGCTGCTTTACTGCAGCAGACAATCTGAAAAGAATAAATTAAAACTGCCGCTTGCCAAATTCAGAAACGCATTACAGCAAGTGTTTCCATCTGCATTGGTTGTATATTCCCTTGTCAAAGATGACGAGCAGAAAGAGCAGAGTTGTAATAAGGTGGAGGGAGAAGGTCTTTATATTTCAGTGGCTTAGCGAGAAGGGCATTATTGCATAATCATATTGTATAATGTGATGCAATGTGAACATATTGTGAAGAATTTATTTCTGTACCTCAACAGGATTCTAAGTAACTTTTAGCTATTTGAGAGGAAAATTAAACAGCCACACTGTGAGAGGGGATAAAAGTACTTTCAATGTGAAACCTGTACTGTTAAAGGAGAAGGAAGCCCTAGGTATATCACAGTAAAAAAGCTTTGAAATGTTTAAGTTGTACCTGAAAATAAAGGCAATTTAAGTCCCCTGTAGTTTCAACAGTAACTCTACAAAAAAGAAAAGTTTTCCCCAGTAATGAAGTGCCGCTGGCTGTGCTGCAGTGATGCCTCAAGCAGCTGCATTCAGCACCCATCAACTGACTGGACTTTTGCCTTTGAGAAGGACCGCTAAATGCCCTTTGTCACTAGAAAGGATACAGAGTAGGACAGTTGCTTTGCTCTGCTTGCTTTACTTGATGTTAAAAATAATTGTTATTACTTTTTAATTTCACTTCAGGGCATTCTTTGGGTATTCATGTGTTTATAAGGAACCCTGTGGATGGGTTAAATGAAAAAAGCTTGGATAGTAAATTCTACCTGATGACTTCATGGAGTTTTCCTCTAAATACAATCTTAGTTTGAAGTATTTTGGTACAAGTATTTTGCTAATCCTTTTTTTCCCAACTGCCGATGGGAAAAAGAAATAAAATACCCCCATCAGAAGTTTCACTGGGTAAAGTGACTTAGTTTTCATCCCTTTATAGATGCTGCTCTACTGTTATTTTCATTCCTGATGGTTTAATTTTGCAAGGTACTTCCTCTTTGCAGTATAGGTTTTACCTCATAGTGACACTGTTTTTGTAATTTCAGTAATGTTACTCAGTAGTATATGTCATTTTGAAAAGAAGTGTATTAAGTGTAATGCACATTTCTAATTGCACATAGATACATTTGCTTCACTGTTAGTTTATTTCCCGATTCTTAGCTTTGCATGGGTAACTTAGGGAGTAGAACACTGTGGACAGGGGAGGACCTTGTTAACATTGCCAGACTTAGTTTTGACTTTTTTCTGTGGCTGCACGCAGTCTCTTTATTGTCCTTATTATACATGGCCAGGGGAATCCTGTAGTGAGTCCTCTAATTTTAGCAGCCAAAAGGATCTCCATGCAGCAGTTTTTGCATTGAAATTAAATTTTTCTTCTGTGTCGCTCAGGATTGTTCTTACAAACTCTATTTTGGGAAAGAAAGTAAGAGTTTTGGCACAGAGATCATGGTATAGTTAATCACTTATTTAACTTTCGCTGAGTTTACCTGGGCACCTTGAATGAAATGAAATAAGATTACATTCTGCGTATGATCGTTGTGCTCCTGTAATACTTTGTTGCTATCCCTCACAAAATAAGATAGTGGAATGGTGTTTGGCCTGTTCATTCTGTACCATGTATGTTTGAAAGCACTTAAAGATACAGAGATTCCTGAATAAGTTACTGCAGAGCAAATTACTGTTTTGTTGAATTGCTTGGTTTCCCCGCGTGAACTATGTGAATTGTATCATCTGGGAACTGTGCGGGAGCACTGAGCGTGACTCAAGTAATATTTGTACAAAGCTGGGAAAAGAGAAGGCATTAATTATAAGGCAGATGCTTTCATCCAGGGAAAGAGTCTGGATTTTTGTCTTTTCTTGTCAGTTGTTCAAGACCAGTTAATTTTTTACAAATTTCGAAGTCCAGGAGTGATATGTTGTGAAGAATGAATGACCGCATAATTCCTACTCGCAAGACCTAATAGGAAGCTCTAACTATCCACTGTCAGCATTCATTCTGATAAATGAATGGTGATGTATTATTCTGTATCCTTTGTGTTCTTGCCTTTAGGTGTTCATTTCAGTGATGGAAGACAAAGTGCAGACACATGAAATAATTATACAGCAAGCTTGGCTGGAGCCTGTCAGTCTGTGTCAAGCTCCCTAGACTTCTTGAATCTCTATAAATTGTTGAGCTCTTTTGCTGATTGTTGCATTCAGTGTTTGGTGTTAAAATCAAATGTGCTCTAGAAAAGACAAAAAATACCCTACTGTTTTGATGTATCTTAAGTCAGAATTTAATATCTGTGTCCAAAATAGCACTGTAAAACTGAGCTCCCCTCAAGCAAAAACCCAGACTTTTCTACTTTCGTATTTTACATGCAGAACTTTCTTTCATTTTGGCTTTTGCATTTTGACAGTTGCTCAGCAAGGATGATGCTTTTGCTCATGACAAATTTCTATGCACCTTGTAGACAGGTCCTATAAAAGAGCCTTTTGTGAAGGACTGAAAGACAAATCAAATTTGGATCTAAATTTGGGGCTAATCAGCTACATGGCAGGCTCATAGTTTGAAGACTCATAGTCATATCTAACAGTACTTTACCTTTATTATAAATAACACCAAAGTTTAAACATTTATTGCTTTAGCTTTTTATAATGGTTCAATTTTAAGTTAAGAAGGTGTGAGGCTGATTAGCCGTATGTTGCTGAGGTGTATTATTAGCAAATAACCCATAAATTTGAAAGTTTAAGAAATGATTCCTGTTTGATAATTATTGATTTGGTGTTTCAGTTACTGAAGTGCAATCTGTCCACTGAGCACACTGAACAGCCTCTGTAGTTGTAATTCCTCCAACTGTTCTCCTGTGTGTTTATTCTTCAGGTGCCGCCTCTGCTAGCCCTCTGCCAACTGCAGCTTTCTGTATTTTGTTGTCAAGCAGACTTTGATTGAAAAGTCTGCCATGGCAGTGGGTACTTCAGACCCTCAACTCTGAATTGTCTTTGATTTCTAGTTGGAGGTTGAGTTGGACGGGACCTCAGAAGGTTATCCAGTCCCATTCAGAGATGGTCTCTTGTCACAGCTAGATCAGATTAGCAGTGACGTTACCTAGCTGAATCCTGAAAACCTCCAGGGATGGAAGACTACACTTGTAGCTATCATCAAAGCACTTTACCTGCTTCTAAAGGTCTAGTTAATGCTGTTCTTGTTTAAAAGCAGATCTGCTGAAAACCCACATGTTGAAAATAACTCTGTGCTAAGGAGGGTCTGGGGATGGGGGGGGGTGGCTGATGGTGGGAGAAAGCAGGTATCTTAGAGAAAATACATTCAGCAGTAATGTAGATTATAGTAGCCTGTTAAAAAAAAAAACAACAAAACAACAACAAAAACAGTAAGAAGCAGGTGAATTAACTAAAAAGTGCTACAAGTAGGACTGCTTGGGATTTAAAATAATATTTGTATGATTTTTTTTTAATCTTAAATTTGGCTTGAATCAGTTCATATGTTGATGCTTCTGTGATCCTTTCTACTTTGAAAGTTCTTTATTTAGACAAGGTTACTTCTTCAACAATGTGATTTTACAGCATAACAGATTATAAGCAAATCTAATGCTATCTAATCTTAAGTATTTCTAAGGAAGTGAAATGAATTTCTTGACATGACAGAGCAATGGTGGCTCTTGCATGCCACTTGCAAAATGAGCTTGTTGACAGAAAATGCCAGGTAGAACTATTTTTACGTGTGATTATGCTTTTAAAATGAAAATTTATTTTCAGTGCAAAGATAGCAACTTTAACACCACAGACAGAAAATCAATTATAATTTTTGCTAGTACAGCTAAAATATTATCTGCTGCTACTAATTTCTTCTTGTTGTTCCACAATTGCTGCCTTCCCTCTGTTTTTTATTGAGTCATCAACGGGGACAGAAATTCTGATATTGAAGCCTGAGTGCTGTAATATTCTTTTCTTTCCTGCTATGTACTTGTGCATCTGTCTGCAGTATCGTGATTGAATCACCTGTATCTATGCTTGTATTTAAGCCACTTAATTTTTATTGTCTTAGGCATCATCCTCCACCAGCCAGGTCTTACGCAAATGAACCACTGTTTGACTTTGTTATTAATTGCTTTGCTAAAGAGTCAGTATATACTGGATCTTAAAGATCTGCATTTTGCAAATCTCTCTAATATGTTCTGCTGAAGTTGTTCTCCACCCATCTTAAAATGCTGGTATAAGCAAGCTACATAGAGAAACTGGTTGTTGGATGGCCCTTAGTTTTCAGGTTGTTTCAGATATTTCCTTATCTG
Organism: Ibycter americanus; assembly: GCA_035590275.1. Lineage (NCBI taxonomy): Eukaryota > Metazoa > Chordata > Aves > Falconiformes > Falconidae > Ibycter > Ibycter americanus. The sequence goes on along the minus strand of JAVJGI010000065.1, from coordinate 4,668,683 downwards.
TTAACTTGTTCTAGTTGGTTGGTTCAGAGAATTTCAAGAAAGAGGTTTTCTCTCTTGCATAAGGTCTGCCCAGATAGTTGAGTCCATTCCCATCTCCTGAGCGTGAAGGATAGGATATATTGAGAAAAATTCAGCTCTGATTTGAGCATATAGAGCCTCTGTATCAATTAGCACTGAGTCAGTGTGGCATGTGAGGATGGGAGGTGCTACTTGACTGCCCTGTGATACTGGGAAATGTGTGTACACACGCAGATTTAAGCTAAAGTTTTAGGGTTTGGGGTTTTTTTTAAGCCCTCGAAAAGATTAAATGAACCCTTTGCCCATATTTTCTGTCTTTTGCTGTTACTGACTTCTCACTAGGTGCCGCTTACAAAGAAGTTCTGTTTTCAGTATAATGGAATGGGTTGCAGAAAGTCAAAGCAGCACACCTCTCAGTAGTGCAGCTGAGGATATAATTGCATTTAATCTGTTTTCAGTCAGGCTTTCTTTTTCTGCTTTCCCATCTTCATGCTTCCTTTTCAGAGACAATGTGCAATGTTTGTCTCATTGTGTCTTTTGTCAAATAGTTGTACAATACAATCAATGGCTAATATTTTTGTCGTCTTTTTAAACATACCTATGAAGTGCTATTAAGAGTGAGTCTGACATAGATCAATGCAACTGTATTTTGTGTTTGTGTTTTGAGTCTAAGGAAAACTTGCATCATTGCAATTAGGCAAAAAGTGAAGGAGGTTAAACAAAATTCAAATACAGGAATGCATGTCAATACAGTGAGTAGTGAATGCAAAGTGAGCATGAATGGAGAGATCCATTGAAACATCTGCAAATTCACTGATGTTTGGAAAGGTAACTGCAGGACAATCCTTTGAGGTGATCGATACGATTTGGTAATACTTTGTTTCTGTAGGGCATCCGCTTCAACTGGTTGACTCTCAGTAGCCTACATGTTAGCTAATTAATCATATAATTTGCTGTCATGTAACTAGCTGAACCTGCATCCTGGTAGCAGCATGAATTTGAGATAATGGTTTCCTAATGATCGAAATAGCTGTAATAGCCTTGGCCCTCATGGTTGACTTCAACTCTCCTCTGGTTGCCTTTAGAAAAATCTTTGATATAAGGTTACTTGTAGTGAAAGTTCTGTCTGCTAGTACAGGTAGTTTGCAGCTGTATGTATTAATATAGCTGAGTCCCGTTCTCTTCTTTATACAGTATATTTAATTAAAACGCCATACTACAGTAATATGTTGGTAATGTGTTTGATATCAAACTATTGTAACTTTGTGATGAAGGAGAGGTTATTTTTTATTGGTTTTAATTGGGTATGTTTCTTTGTTTATGCTATCATCGGTCCTTTTCCTAGGAAAATACAGAGCTCTCAGGGTGCAATACTTCAGAAGATTTGCCTAGAGAGTTTTTAAGCAAAAAGTTATTGAACTCTTTTTCACATGAAACCTTTAAGCTTGGACAGTGTAACTGTGAATGTAAACAGCCATCTCAAGAAAAGAAAAAAATATAAACAAAATTAAAACAAAAAAACCAAAGTAACCTTGCCTTAAAATACACTATCATGTATGTCCATATTTAAAATTTTGTCTGTGTGCAGGGAATGTCTTCAGTCAGTGTAAAAATCTAATTAAATCTTCTCATGGTAGTGATTCATAGCTGACCCTCTCTTTATTGGAGCATCTTATTAGAATAATAAACCACTCCCTGCTGAGAGACACTGTCATTGACAGACAGGCGAGACACTTTGGCTGCTGATTAGAAAAGGTTGATCAGGCTGGTATTGTCTTCAGAGTCTGCAAGAAATCTTTTATTGTCCCTTTTGTAGCAGAACTTGGGAGATGCTCTTTGGCAGAATCTGAGTTCTTGCTTGTGACCATGTACGCTCTCATCCAGTGGTGGATTATTTCATGTCACTCATTCACATGCAGTGGGCAGTCTGTCTTTTTTTTCCTTTTTCTTTTTAATTAAGGACTGTGAACGCATAGGCAGTTCTTTTTTTGATCTGTACCTATTTACTGTTGGAAATTATCTGACAGTTTGGAATTCCTTTACTTTGAGTAACCAACTTAAAATTCCTTAAAGGAGCTTGTCTTTTACAAGTTTTGAGCTTGATATTCATGAAGTGGATGCTCATAATTAGCAAAATGTATCTAGGAACAAAGCTGGGCAGTGTTAATAATCATGTTTGTATTTACCTAAGGAGATCTTCATTCCTTGTTTTTCACTTGAGCAGTTTTCTCTGTTAGTGTACTCACATAAACAGAATTGTATTATTTTTTAATAGGCTGAATGTTTCTCCCTGATAGCACCAGACACAGTAGTTCTGAAGGGGTTATTCTGCTTTGCATTTATTTGGCATAAAAGCTGGTTTATGTTTTGTTTTTTTAGGGAAGCTCTGCAGGTAAAGTGGTGCAGGTGTAAGAATATACTTATGAACAGAACTGTATTGGCTTACCATGGTGGTACTTTGGATTTAGTCCAGGTTTTAGCCCTGTGAAGTACTTTAAACTCTGCTCTGCCTATTCCGCACAGTGGAGGAACACAGGCAAAGCAGAGACTCCACCGTTTAAAAACCCACAGTGAACATAAAGCCTGTCTCATCTCCGCTGTGGTTGCACCTGATCCTTGTGTGTGAAAGGAAATAACAAATGAGAGGGAACCTGATTACAAGAGTGGGAAGATGGCCAGAAAGGTGCAGCAAATTTCTGCAGTCACTTTGCCGAGGTGTCTGGACTGTTTGGCAAGCCCAAGAGTAACTGCCATGATCAGCCCCTTCCTTTAAAGAGAAAAAATTTTTTTTTCAGAAAAGTTGCTGAAGGGAATTAGCCCTCCTCCCCCACACTGACTTTTAGCGGAAGCCACGCAATTAATTTCCATGAGCCCTATAAAAAATCCCAACCTAAGGAACAGCTTGTCATGTTGGAGGCAGAAGTGATGAAAGTGTATTTTTTAGAAAATAATATTTTGCAGGGCTTCTCTCCAAAGTGTTTGTACTGGGAGAGTCTTGAGTTTATAAATGCCTAATTGTACTTGTTATATGCAGTTTTCATACTGGATTGTCAAGATGACCTTGAGGGAGTCTTTTGATAAACCTCTGAGTTTTAAGATAGATTTTTTATCTTTGTAGTATCACAGGCAGATCGAAATACTTGGTCAGAGCATAATCCTGAAGAGAAGAAAATCAGGATTAATTATGACATTCCCTCAAGAATATTTAAAGTAGGTGATCACAAAAGTTGAAATGGGTATTTGGTAAAAGTTTGTGTAATAAATCGCACTGGGCTGTACAAGTGATCGTTTGTTACAGTATCTCATCTTTTCTGTTTCCTTCACCTTTACCTCCCTCTTAATTACAGAAGAACAAATTGATCTTAAGTGTCCTTAAAGACTGATATCAAGTATTCCAAGTACCCTTAGAACTAGTGCTAGTTCTTGTCTTTTTGCCATAGTTTGTAATTTTAATAAAGCACGAGATCTTGAAGTGGATGCTCTTTTTGAGTGACTGCTTGAAGTCTATTGGTGAGGCCTAAAATCTGAGTCTTTACTTCCTAGTCCTATGTATTCCAACATCTTTTTCTGTAAGAATAACATAATTTTAAAGGAATAAATTAGAAATATGATAATATGACACTGTGGGCTTGAATGCAATGACAGAGGCTGTATTTTTAATGCCTTCATGTCTATGATGAGGGGTTTTTGGTTGTGCTTTTTCTCTTCCCTAATTTTCTCCTTCAGGCACTTCTGTTATTTAAGCATGTGTCGTGGTTTAACCCCAGTGAGAAACTAAGTTTCAGGCAGCCACTTGCTCACTCCCCTCTACCCAGAGGGATGGGGAGGAGAATGGGAAAAGAATGTAAAACTCGAGGGTTGAGATAAAAACAATTAAATAATTAAAATAAAATAGGAGGAAGCCCCCAAAACAATAGCAGTAATAACAGTTATAATGAAAAGGAGGGAGAGGGGGAGAGGAATAAAATCCGAAGGGAAAGGAGGAAAAAAAAAAACCCAACCCCAAGTGATGTACAATACAATTGCTTTCCACCCACTGATTGATGCTCAACCAGTCCTCAAGCAGCCATGAACTGGCCCTGGCCAGCTCCCCCCAGTTTATGTACTGAGCATGATGTCCTATGGTGTGGAATATCTCTTTAGCTAGTTCTGGTCATCTGCCCTGGCTGTGTCCCCTTCCAATTTCTTGTGCCCCTCCAGCCTTCTCACTGGCAGGGCCTGAGAAACTGAAAAGTCCTTGACTTAGTATATACCCAGCAACAACCAAAAACATCAGTGTGGTATCAACATTTTTCTCACACCAAGTCCAAAACACAGCACTGTACCAGCTACTAGGAAGAAAAATAACTCTATCCCAGCTGAAACCAGGACACTGTTTAGATGTTAGCATGGTTACAAGCTCGAGAAATCTCCTTGCAAAATACAACAAGAGCCTGGTGCAGATCGTAAGGTAGTAGCACTACGTCTTAGATTGGATCTGTAGGAATGAAACTATTTCGCATAAAAGTTGAATGTCTTCATCCCAGTAGGTTCTAACAGGTCATGAAACATTAGATATGATAGAGTTAATAACTGTACAACATCACACACCCTACATGCATTAAATAATGAAGGCTGAACCTCTGATAACGCATGCTGGTGCCTGCATTGGATGCAGATGTGGCAGAGATGATAATCTATTGTGTTTTTAGCTGCAGTTAAAAGAAACATATGGTAAGGATGAGAAATTTCAGCAAGACAGGTTTTCAGAGTACTGAGCCATTGCGAATTTAAAGAATGTTTTAAAACCACATGATACTGCCTGCAAACCATCAGAGTGTGAGTTAAGTAGGGGATGCTTTTTTTAAAGGCAAAAAATGTCAGGGCTTTGGTAACTTAACTGATACAAACAAAACCTGTCTTATGAAATGGTCAGCTTTGCTCTCCTGTTCTGTTATGTTAGCCGTTCCCCAGAGGGTTATATCCTTAATCCTCCTGTTCTTGCTCCCAGCTTCTGGAATTCACGTTGCCTTCTGGGACTTGATATGCCTAACATAAATGTTCACAAACATCTCTTCAGCAGTGCTTGTCCTATGGTCAAGCATAGTGTATTAAAAGGTTTAACTGTGCACAACATGCTATATTTCCTATTCATCAGTTTCTCCACCCAAAGGTAAAATCTCACAGCTTTTGATAGGAACAGAATACATGATAGGTATCATGCGTCATCTGTTGCTTTTCATAAAAGGAGGTAAGTAGTGTAATTTCTGCTCTGTTGAGGGAGAAAGCACAAAGAAAGTAAGTGAGAAGACTTTGCTATTGAAGTGATTCTTCAATAGCAGAGCTGAAAATAACATAAAATACTGAAATCTAGCTTTATAAGACCGAATTCAGGAACGACGGCATGGAGTAATGTGCAGTATCGGTATCCCGTCAGACGGTCAGCCCACACAGTGGGACCTTTCCCATCTGCAAGGAGCCCCATTTACTTTGTTTGGGAATCTGGCTGGGCAGGCGACCTGAAAAGCAGCCCATCCTGTCGTCTTTTCTAGAAAGAGGGCTGAACTTGGTGTGTTATTTTGAGGCCTTTGACAAGGCACTGTCTCGTATTTACTGAACATCAGCGTGTCACAGTTTAATCCTCTCTCCCTTGCTGTGATTGACTAGTGAGTGCAAGAGCGGTGGTTTCACCTCCTGGTGCAGACCCAAACAACCTCGTATGATCTCTGCTGAACCACAGGTAATGGAGAAGGTGGGGTTATTCATCTCTGAAACCCCATGGGGGAGAACTGTGTGTGGCTTGTGCAAACATTTTGTCTTATTATTTTGTTTTCTGAAAGCTGGCTGGGTCTCTTGGCTTGAGTTTCTCCTGAGGACTTTTGGCACAGCTTTACTGTATGGAAACGTGTGTGCGTGTGCAAATTTAGGCTAACATTTAATTAACATAATTTAGGTGGGGCACAAATTGCTTGACAATTTAGGATTAATTCAAGAACCATCTTTGTAGATGAACACTGATGTAATATTCTGATTCTCATCCAGACCCCTGAAAGTTACTGTTGCTAACATTTATTGTTGGGCTGTAGAGCAACAGCTAGTTTCATGAAAAGGTGGAAATACGAACGATACATGTGTGCTGTGAAGTAGTGCTTCTGAAATTCTGTTTTTCCTCTCAAGGTATGAATAAAGGAGTTAATGTTTTCCATAAAGCACAGACTAGTAACAGGCTCAGACAAGATCCTGATGATGACTGTAAAGTAGATGCATGCTTGTTTTGTTAACCAGCTTTCACACATTCTAATATCCATATTCCTCTCTTGATTACTGCTATGAATTAAAAGCATTTTGAAGAGCGTTCCACATAAGTACAAAGAAAGTTATTTCAACAATCTAATAAAATATCTATGGGAATTTGACTGCAAGGTCTCTATTTGCAATTTGAAGTTTTCTTTATTAAAGTTACACTGTTTAAGGTGGTGTACTGGAATTTGATACTGTGAACAGATGTCTTTTTCCTCTGTGTTAAAAACCAATCTATGCACTGACAGCGTGTGTTTTCAGAATGCATTAAAGAGGTGTTCATATTTAATGTAGACATGCAGATGTCCGGAGACTGATTCAGGGACGGGTTTGCATTTTCATAAGCATTCAGCGTGAGAACCTGCATGCATTTGTAGCATCACTGTCAGCTCATACCTTTGAGGACATTCCTTGCAGATTTACACCACATCACTTGTCAGTAGATTCACAATAGCACTGAAGAATTCAGAATTGTGTTTGTTCTATAAACAATAAAATAGCACGTTTTATCATAAAACAATATTTTTTTGTTGTAATAGAATGACTGCAGTGTACAGTATTCCTGGCCCATGATGCATGGTCCCAGCAAGAGTTATGCTGGAACACAGTGTGTGCAGCCTCACAGGGAGCTGAATCATGAAACTGGTTTAGATTTAAACTAATACATTTTCTTTTTTTTTACTTTTTTTTTTAAAGCCAGATCAGTTGTGTGATCCAGCTCTTCCAGCACAGCACAGTTGAGGGGGCTGTATGCCGCAGCGTGCGGGAGGGATGTGTCAGTGCCTTATGTCACTATTGGTGCTGAAGACTGAACATTGTTGAATCACAGCCTCAGGTTTCTAAACGTCTTTGTAAATCCAACCCTTAAACACTCTGTCTTGGCTCCTAGAGAACTGTCCAAATGACTTCACATGCATCCTTAAGTGCTGTACCAGGTTTGGCCTTTTGTGAGTGAGAAGTGCAGATGGTTAAGTGTTTGATGCAGCTATATGTGCATATGCTTTTGAAGCAGACCACCCTGTGTTTATATGTAAACACTTCTAGACTATTTAGGCACATAACTTAATCTTTTGCATCCACTCAGTAATAAAATGTATTTCCTCTATGACCAAAATAACATCCATAGCAAAGTTGAGCACAAGCTGACTTGCAAGAATAAATGGAAATCTGTCTTCTTTCAGGTTTGGAGTTTAATCTTTCAGTGCTTTCGGATTCATGTTGTCTCACTTCTCTGCAGGACGGAGTGGAGTTGGTCATGAATCTTAGCAAATTTGTTTGTTAGGACCTTTGTTCAAGGTATCTTGGCAAACTTTTTTCTTACAATCCACACCTTCTGGCTGGCTTTTTCCCACACCTGTGGGTTTGTGTTACCGAGACACTCCAGTGTCGAAACTCCCTTGTGCCGATCATATGTTGTAGCCCCCAGACTGAAGAACTGTGTGTAACTCAAGAGACTCAAGTTTGCCCCTTCTGCCCTCTGCTTACCTCCCGGTCGTTAGGAGTCAGTTATTTGAAAGAGGTACCATTTTTCCTTCATAACGTATCATGAATAAAGATTTCACAGCAGGAAGGGAGACATTTAAGGAGTAGCAGAGACAGAGTTAGTGTGCAGATGAGAAGGGAACAGAAGGAAATAAGATGAGCCAGGAGGAGCCTGGCTGGAGTCTTCCACCAACAGAAACTTTGAAATTGGGTGAGAAGAGACAGGAGGCTTCTGAAGCAGTTTGTTCAGAAAGGACAAGAGGACAGTGTTAACTGTAAGAGAAGATAGCCTGGCAAGGAAGCTTATAGCTGGAGAACTTGATCGAAACAAGCAAGTGATTTTAGTACTGGACCCAGGAAACGGAAGCATTTTTATAGATCTACAGAAGAAAAAGGCAAGAGCCCAAATTAACAAATAAAAAATCCCAACAAAACCTGTGGAATTTGAGGAAAGAGGCAGAGACTTCCAGGATTGATGTGTAGATGTCATGGATTGTGCCAGCTGTCTAATTTAGTCTTGAGGCTTTAAGACACTTTCTCAGTGTGAGAGTTGTTGAGTTTCTTTTCACGGTCTTCCTTGCTTATCCAAGCAGGAAGTGTCATAGCACAAAAGCTGGCGGAGGTCACCATTTCAATAACTATTGTTAACTGATGCTTCTGAAAAGCCTTCTATCAACTTGAATTTGCTACCTGCAGAGACTTGCTCAGCAGGTTGCTGAATCAGATTAAAATTTTAATTCATTGATTAATAAATCACACTAGAACTCTGAATACCTTGTATGTTTGTAAAAAATACTTCTCTAATCAGGTTGCCTGAAAACTATTTAGGCTCTTTAGAAAATCTGTAATATTTAAAATTCTGCCGCTGCTAAAAGCTGTAAATAATATATTGAGTCTGGTTCTGCAAAAAATAGCTGTTGCCTAGGTCTTGGTAGAGTGCAGGCAAGCTCTTTGCACTGATGCCTTCATTAGCGAACACTGCATATGCTAGTAAAAATCTGCAGGGCCAGCCCATGTTTCTGAAATACCAGACATGTGAAAAGAAATTATTAGCTGTGTTGAAAATAGTAACTAGGAAAAAAAATAAAAATATCTGGGAGCCTGTAAATACTGTGCTAGTAAGTGAGAGAATCTGTGGAGAGCTTCCCCTGTTGTTGTCCAGAATATCATGAATCCAGATTCAACAGAATCATAGAGTTTCTCTTCATCTCATATGTGGTGTTTTCCACTGAGTGTATAGGAAGGAGTATGCTCTTTTATATTACAAATATGTGTTTTTTCCCCTCTGTCTCCCCAAGACCATTTTAGCAAATATCTTCCTTCTTCTGAAAGACCTCCTCAAAATATTATTATTAATCTCTATATGTCTAAATCGTCATAAATTTCTTTAAATTGTTGTATTGAGTGGAAAAAATGAACAGCATGCAAGTTAAACACTGTGTGGGATAAATGCTATTTAAATCTTGTCTAAGCTGTTAAACATCACACTAACATTGGATTGCTGGATCTAATCCAGTAAAAATAGAAAAAAAAATCAAAAAGAGAGGTCACATTAGAGAACTAAGCCATCTGTCCAGTGTGGAACTGAAAGGCATTTATAATGAATTACTTTTCTCTATTACTGTCTTTTGGGGGGCCTTTACATGAATCAAAGAGATGTTACGAGACCATTTATCTACCAAGATGGTTCCTGAATTATTTCTACCTAGTCAACCTGATGTTTTAGTCTGAAACTTCTCATTTAGCATTTTGCATAACTATTTAGTCCCTTATAAACAGTATTTTTGAACTGTCTTCAAAAACGTTTTTTGTCTGTTCCAGGCATTGTTCCTCTAACGGGGGCTAAAGGATTTATGTACACGCTTACTGGCACAATGGTAGAGAGATTTTTCAAAGAATCTCTGTTGCTTTATTCTAACATTGATTTTTTTGTATGTTCATAACAAGACCTCATTTGGAGTGTAACATTTTGCATTAACTTCAGGTTTTGCTAATATGTGTGAAGTAGATTGTTGTGTTTTGACTTTTGCAGTATTAATATAGCATGTTTGTAGAAAAAAGTATTCTACTACATTAAAATGAAAATAATGATTTATAGGGTTGACAGCCTTGGACAGAATCTGATGTCAGATCTGATCTTACTGGCTGCTTCAGTTGCACATTGAGATGCATAGCCCTGAATGATACTATTATCATTTTTTAAAATAAAGATTTTTCTGTCAAAAATACAATTTGAAAACCTCCTTAAAAATCATGAATCTGTGTCGTGAAGGAGAGAAAGAAGAGAAAAAGTGGGAGAGGAAAGTTGGTACAAGCCTGCTATTTAAGCTTCTTTAAATATCCTCCCTCTGAGCAGTAAAATTACATTAGCAAAATTGCTTTAGTACTTGATGTGATTTAATGATCAGAAGTCCTGTTGGTCGAGTTTGTCATTCTTTTCTGACTGGGCTGCATACAGATCTTGATTAGGGTGCAGGTATTGATGAAATTACTTGAAGCTTTTTTGAATAGAATGGGACTAACTTAGGATGTTGCAGTTATAAGGTGTTAATGTATCGCCTTTTGAGGCCTAGAAGAATAAGTAAGATGAAGTTCTGTCTATAAAGAGTTTAGGTACTGTGCTGTAATTGAATATGGGGTTACTGGGTGTGACCTTTTGTGGACTTTCTGAGCATCCTTTGCATGATAGAGAAGCTGTGGGGAGGGAGTTTGTCTAGACACTCTATTCAGCCCTTCGTAGGTGGAACAATGCCTGTTCTAGGACAAGAAGAGAAGCTACTGCCACGTAATGTCAGCTTGTATTCAATTCTGAGAATTCCATGAATTTTTTTTCTTAAGATTAAGATATGCCAAATGTTGAGCAAATCTATTTCCATTTACTGTTCCCTGCTTTGAGTTATTTCTTCTGGGTTTGTAAATGCTTGTTCCAACCAGCATCTTTTGTAAGTAGGAGAAAACTGAGATGTGGTAAGTACATTAAAAGTTAGAAGTGCTTATTGGCAAAGTAAAATTAGACTTTCCTTAAGTGCTACGCTTCTCCAAGACAGTGTAAGAGGTTCTGTAGCATAAATAGGAGCTATCATATTTTTGAGCTAGAACTGATTGGACAGAGACATGTAGATTGTGACTCTGCTTATTTTGGCTCTAAATTAATGTATTTCAGTTCTGCAAAATAAGTTCCAGACAGCAGCTTTTTCTCTGACCCTCCTTCCAGACAGCCTCAAGAGTGCACTTTATCTTGTCTTTATCATATGTTCTTCAGTTTTCTCTGAAGTCATCACCAGTTACACTTTTACATTACTTTGCTGCATCTGATTTATCATATCCATCCCTTTGCAAGATGTTTTACCAGATGTCCTCTCTGAAGGGCATATCTATAGAAGAATTTTGCCTTGGATTAGATTGTTTGTCATTTTATATTTGAGGCTGCCATGTAGTCAGGCTAATTTAGTAATTATATATGCATCTTTGAAGAATCCTTCTGTTCTGATAAGTCCTCGTTGAAACCCTGATGTCCACTTGAAAGAAGGCAAAGAGGCAAAACAGTGATATGTTGATATGTGCATTGATGCCCTTTTATCTATTGGTGTTGGATTTTCTCTGACATCCTTTCAACTGCAAAGAGAAGAAAAAGGCTACCTGTGTTGGATGGTCCTGGTAGAGCTGCTGAACCTTGCCAAAGGAAGATGTTGTATTTCCTAAAATGTGTGGTTTAAGTTTTGTTTTTTTGTCAGCTGACCTATGAACAGTGGTACAAAATTAACAGGCTTCTAAGTTCCAAAGTATCATAGTAACTAATCTTTAAGTCCTTTCTAGAAGTTGGTTAATACAAACTAGAAGAATTATGTTTTACTGTATGGATGATTTCACTGAAAGGACAGGCTCATGACGAGCTTCCTGTGAATTCCCTGTTCTGTCTTATGTTGCTCTGGTAGTACAAGGTGACAGTTGGGTTTGAGTCAAGTTTTAAGGCACGTGGTCAAGACAAGTTTTACATTTAAAAAATAATCATATCTAAGAAAGAGTTGAAGAATTGATTACCCTCAGCCAGCCTGGATCACATTTTCAAAGGATAAATGTGCGTGTCCACTGGGATTTTTCAGAAGGACCTAAGCAGATTAAATGCCCAAGTCCAACTGTTGTTTAGAGGATTTAAAATTTCTTGATTTTTCCTTCCTTAATGCCTATAGACTGTGTCAGTGTCTTGTTTTACGCAGCTTCATCTTTTGTTTGTTTTTGATTTCTTACTGCCCCAAACTTGGAAAACTAGAGATGTTATGCAATAATCTGCATCATAACGTGCAAGGCTATAAGACACATTCCTAACCACATAATAATCAAGAAGCACAAAATCTTTCCTTCCCTGTTTCACAATCGGTTATCTCTGTTCACGCACAAGCGATAGCTGAATTTATTTGCAGAGCCTGGAGTAATTGCATTTACGGAACAGTATAAAGTCTCATGCTATATTAAAAAAATAGTATGGGATTCAGTAATGTTTAAAATTAGTTAGGTGCGTACTGTCAATGTGTAGCTTACTCATCCTGAAGCTCTGTCTTACGCGTCTGCTCTTCCACCGTGCTAAGGAAGTTCTTGGCTTATGGATGTTTTGACTTTGCTTATCAGCAAGCAAGCTGTTAATGAGTCATTCAAGTGAATGGGAAAACTTTTTTCTGCACAAGAAGTGCGGATTAAGATTTTTATGCAAAATTGTCGTAACTAATTCCATTCTTCTGTTGCTTTCAAAAGTGGGTTGACTTTACCAGCCATATAAGTGTAGCTTCCTTGATACTATTTTATTTTTTTCCGATGATTTTTTAATCCTTTGCAAAATAGCAACTGGAGCGTAGCATCCTCATTGTTTTTCGGAGGGGAGGGATAACAACTAACAGTAGAACTGAATAACTTTGAAGAGCAAGAATTTAACTTTTTTTGCCTTTATTTAAGCAGGTTACAGGGAAATAACTAGATTTTTTCAGTTCTACTGTTATTCTACCTGGGGCAACCAGTTTTTCCAAAATCTTTTTTTGCACATAGGTAGGCTAGCATGAAAACAGTTTCATCAATAAACTCATTCATGGATCTGATCAAGTTGTAGAGTTTGTAGATGCGGATGATAACAAGGCAGTGGTGCTCCTCCCTTCTGCATACTTCGGGAGGACTGAAAATAGTATCAGAGGACAGATTAGTGCACAGATGATATAGACTGTCGTATAAACTTTGCAACACTGTGCATTTTAATGTGTCCAGAGGAATGGCTGAAGGATGTGACACATGCCCATGGGATGGGGTGGTGTGTCCTGGGAAACAAGGTCCCTGAAAGGAAGTTTTCACTGTTAATGGACATCAGCTCTTAACACGATACCAGGGAACCCAGGCAACCATATGCCAGCTTGCTGTGACCTGCATAAGTAGAAGGATTATATCCAGCAGAAAGGATGTTCTTTTACCTCTGTGTTCGACCACCCCAGACGAACTCCTGGAATGTACTGGCCAATTTCAGAATCGCCAGTGCATGAAATAAAGTGGACAGATTCAGAACAAAAAAACCCTAAGAATAGTCTGAAGACTGATAAAACCTGTATCTGTTTATCAGAGAGAGAGTAAGAAGGTGACATGCTGTGAATTCCTACACTGGAAGAGTAATTTTGATAAGGTATCCTTCGACCCCCAGAGGGGTATAGCAATACGATGGCAGGAGTTTGAGACTGACAGACTTGGACTAAAAATTAAGTGAGTGCATCTTTTTAGGGGCAAAGTAATTTTCGAAACAAATTACATGGGGCTTTGGTTTGTTTCCTCTTATCCATAACTTTCTGAGTTATGCTTGCGTGCATTTTTGGAGAATATGCAGGTATCAAAGAGAAATTAATTCAGGAAAGTCCTGTGGACCTTGTTAAAAAGGGGCAATAATCTGAGTCTGTGACAAAGAGCATGTATGTTAATTCTGTTGTTTTGGTTTGTTTGGTAGGTACGTTGATGATGTGATCAATCGGATTGACAGGATGTTCCCTGAAATGTCTATCCAGCTATCCCGGCCAAATGGAACCTCTGCAATGCTTCTGGTAAGTTGGATCTTTTAATCTCTTGAGATGGATTTCTTAACAGATTGAATTACTGTTCCTAAAATGCAGGTTATTAAAGATGGGGGGGGGGGTCCCCAGAAACATGCTGTTCTTCATTTGTCACAGCAATTTAGGATCTTTCTTGCTCTTGGGCAAATGAGTGATGAAAAGAATTTCACCTTTAAACGAAAGATCTATTACTTTTTATTGTTAAATGTGATTGTAGAAATATGAGCGCAAACTCAAATGTTCACTGTGTTTTTCCGCAGTCTTGGCAATGAGTGAGTCTTAATCATGATAATTAAGAAGGAAAAGAGTGGTAGGAGGCAGAAGAGGAGGAAACCAATATGATTTAAATTTGTTCAAATTGTTCTTGGGTCAGTGAATTTCTGTTCTGTGATGAAGTCAAGAATTTGCCTTTGAAGTAAATGAACAGTAAAGGCTGGATTAGAGATAAACAAGTCCAATACATTTGACTTATTTCTGCCTGACCAAGCAAGATTTCATTCCAGAAGAACCTATTGTTCACATCAATTTTCACAGGCAGCTGTTGTGCTTATAGCAAGAGAAGCCTTTAAAGCTTTTACTCTTACGACGGCAACGTGGAAGTGGAGTGTGTAGCGTGGCAGTTGGAAGCTTGTTTTCCTCTAGGAGGGTGAAAGGCAGAAGTCGCATCTTTTGCCAAATTTTAAATAAAACTAGAAAGTACACTGTATACACAGGTCAAGAACTGAGACCAGATCAGTCTTTTCCATCTCAGTTTTCTCATAGCACTTCCTCTTACTTTTTCCTTTCTCACTTAGGCTATTACAAAAGGCTTGGGTGTAGTGTACACGTGTGTATATTTCTTGTTCCCAAGCAAATGGTAAAATTAATCTGAAAATCAGATATTTTGTCAAAACAAAATTGTTGAGTCAATAAAAGTCAATGTTAGTATTGCTGCTTAGATTTTTGTATTGTTTTTAGAGTTTGTTGACTTTAAAACACTATTATGGTTAGATTCTTGCCTGTACTTTTCAAAGGTTCTGTTAATTTTAGTAAGTATAGCTGTGATTATGTTTAGTTTTAATCAACTGTCTAGCATCCCATTATTAACTTTCTTTGAACAGCCCCAAATTTGCAAGAGATTAACTGAGTCAGAGGTTAAAATAAACAGCTGGCATTAAAACATGTAATCTGCAATTGTTGGATTCACCAAGTGGAACAATATATTCCAGAAAAGAATTGAGTTCATCAATGCAGTCTTAAGAGGTTATAAGTCTCGGAAGCTTTTGCATTTCCTCTTCAGCTGACTTTATAGCTGTTTTGCTACAGAAAAATGTCTGGTTTTACTTCCTTACTTTGAAACCCCTTCCATTCTCTCAGAGCCCCTCTTTGCATGTAGTAAGTACCTTCTGCTTCTAATGGCTTTTTGAGGTCAGAAAATAGATGACGCTTTTTGAGATTCAGACACAATTAGGAAATTAGGTAAATTACCTTGGATGTGACTGATAAGGAATAAGGTGGGATGGAAGGGTGGTAACTGTAGAAGAAGCCCCTTTTACAGCAATAGTTGTTTAGTGAATTCCATGTTGTAGTTTTTCTCCAAATCAAGGACGTTACTGTTGCTGCAAGATAGCAGCCCTGTATTGAACCACTGGTATGCATATTTTCCTTGGATCAGAGATCAAAAAGATTGTTTTTAAAGTATTTTTGTATGTGATTGTGTGATTGGTTTATCATTTTTTCTTTTAGGCAGGTTTTCCCTCTTTCCCATCTGTCTCAGTTGATGTTGCCAATATGGCACTTTCCATCTGGCCCTGACTGCTACAAAAGCTTTTGCTGTTTTCAGCCACAAATCAGTCAGTGAAAGGTGCTGCAGGATGGGCAGTGTGAAGAGCACCTCCCCCAGAAGAAGGGAGTTTTCTTCAATACTTGTGATTTCTCACTCTGAACTTAACCCAAGTTAGATTTGGAGTTGCTCCCTGGCGGCAGCATGGTTTACCACAGTACCAGAGGATTCAGATAATGCTTACTTTATTTAAAAATATTTCACAACCATTTCACAACATGCCCAGCGTTAATTAACTAACGGTATTATCTCAACCATTTTCATCCTTGCACTGTTCATGTCATACTTGCCATTGCTTATGAAGGTCTTTTGACACAGAGGTCTATGTGTTGTATTAAAACCACTTTAATCTCAATCTTTCCATTTACCAGAAAAAACGCGTATTCGTCTTCAAAGGCACTGGTAAGCACTATATATATTTTAAGAATGTGCAAATGATTGGAAAGAGATGGGGAAGAAGGGAAAAGGGGAGTGCCTGTGAGATTTTTTGAAATTTCAGAATGGCTGGAGACTTTGCCAAACAAAACATCTTTAGGAAAAAGACCTAATACAGAAAGTTTCAGCCCCAGACTCTACAATTTCATGTGCGCATGGAAATCAGTGTATGTCCTTAGCTGTAGAGGTGGGACTGTCATGGGCTCAGGTTCATCCAGTGTTTCAAGAGGAATAATTAGCAGCTGTGTGAGCCTGCTGGTCAAAATCTTCTAGCGAGTAACCTTTGTGTTAAGCAGGGTTCTCGCTAACCAGGGTACAGTTCTCCCATTAGCTGAGAACTTTAAGCAAAAAGCAAAAGAACCTATTCCTGAGAGCATGAATGCTGTCTTGAAAGGTTGCTGCCTCCTAGTCCTTTGAGGTTACTCCTTCCTCCAGACAATAAGGAGGGAGTTTTATGCTTTAGATTTATACACAGCAATTGTACCTCATTAGTCTGGATTTATGCTACACAGACCAAACACATAAATAATTGATACCTTTCAGAGCTGTGTGAAATCCTCAACTGATTTTAAAAGCAGTTTATCATGGCATTTCAAGGTGCTGTTTAATCCCAATCTTCACTAGTGATTTTTCAATGAATCTTTTAATCGCACTATGCATAAAAGAGACTAAACATAGACTTATATCGGCTTTAATAACAGTGTTACGCAAAATTAATTTTCAGCAGCAGCAGAGGGAACTGCAGACTCCTTAAGGTTCTTGTGAGATTTTGTTGGTCAAATGCCAGGAATCGTAAATAAATAAACCTCATCTTGTATCTTAAGAAAACATGAACTGATTTTTAATTAATGAAAAATACCTAGATTTGTGCTTTTTTTTGAATGATTAGTTGCATTCCTAGATATACATCATTTTTTCCAATAAAATTGATGGTGTGATAATTATGTGATTGTTTCACACACCTTGTTTCCATTGTCAAAACTCAGAATTATTTTTTTTCTGTGAAACAATTCCTGTGTACAATTCATTCATTCATTAACATCAGAAATGATTTAGAGAACGGTGAACATTAGCCCCGGTTTTCCAGTTGACAAATACGACTTCCTTAGGGTCATGTACCTAGCTAGTTCTAGTCAGGTGTACAAACTTACTCTCTTGTCTTCATCTGGGAGGTGCATTGTCTTTAAAATTGTTTGTATCCTTGGTGTTTGTAAAGCTATGTAAAAGCACTACTACCGAAGTTACAAACACCGGGTTAATATTCTTAAAGATAATGGAATAGTTTTCTGTAAATTGACCTGTTTGTTAGGCATAATTATATGTGTAACTAACTTCCAGTTTGAAAAATGGAATTGTTTCTGCCAAACCAAAGCTCATGGCAGAAATGATTATTTCTTCTTTTCATGTTATTTTACATATTTTTGATGATAAATTAGTTTTATAAACTTGTACTGATGTCTAGATTTTTAACAGATCTCTCATATAAAAAAATGAAACATGTTTTTATACAATTGTATTCATTCTCCATAAAATCAGACACATTTGCATTTGAACTTTCAAATCTTATTCCAAGCATTTTCAACAGTCTGATTGTATGGAAGTGGGCTGTATTAATTGCAAATAGGCTAGACATCTGTTCACTAAAACTGAATAATTTCTTGTGTCTCATTTTTGTTTATCAGTGTTTTACATAAGATCATCATTATTTTCTGTTGGAAAAATGGATTCTGAAATTTGTTATTTGTCCATTATGAAAGGCCACTAAACTGACTTTTGTGCAAGAGACGCTGTTGTTAAAGAACTGGGAGAGGGAGAGCAGAATTTACTAAGTGATTTGGAATCAGTATTGATGTCTTACTTGGTTGGAAACAATGCTGTTCTTTTCAAAACAATCTCTCTTCTCCAAAGTGCTTAGCAGTGGAAGCGTTCCTCCTTACCAGACTGGTGGTTCACTAGGAAACTAGTGCCTGGTGGGCACTGGATAAAGGTAGGCAGGTTCATGGTAGGGATATAGATGGTGATGGTCATGTTTGGTGGCTTAGCCACCTAATTTTAGGCACGTAGGATGAATATTCCTTTAGTGGTTTACTCTCTTGGAGACACTAGCTAGGTTTTGGTGTGTTTAAGGATCTCTCGTGTGAGCTGGATCTTGAGGAATCACTTCTGCGCTCATAGTGGGACTGTTGTGACTGCAGTGGCTTCACCGTTTGTCTCAAGGTGGAGAACCAGCATTTAAAAAGCATTAATCCAGGATTTGAGGTCGCATATGCGGAGGGAGAATGTCTTGAATCAACTAAGTATGTGAGCAGGGGATGGCAAGTAAATTGTAAATTATTCTCTGCTTGTCTAATATACGAATGCGGAAGATTAGGAAGAGTCTTTTGATGGGAAAGTGAACAAGAGTAGAAAAAGTAAAGACCTGTGAGAAATGTCCTCAGCTTTGCTCCCTCCACAGGGTCACAGTGCCCCAGGGTTCTGTCCAGTCCCAAAGGTTCACAGGTCTGTGTTGACATTCCCATAAATTTATATTCTGCAAGATCAGACATCGTTTTCATCCCTGTAAAATTCCCGGTGTGTTATAATTTAAAATGGAAAAAAAGAGACAGAATCCATTTAATCATCCATAGCAATGCTGGGCTAGTGTCATCCTTCCCTAAGTGTGTCTGGCCACTGGCAAAATTTGTCTTTTTAACCTTTGAACAATATCCTGTGCCAGTTTGTCACCTTATTAAGACAATATGGCATGTTACCAAGGGAGAGGATCGCCAGCTCATCCTTAATATGACGAAACCATTTTAAGTCCTTCATTTATGTAGACTTTTTATCGTGCACTATTGCAATTAGGTTAGACTAATGAAAGGTAAATTCCATCCTTTAGATAAAAAAATAAATCCTTGTAAAGAACCTAATTAGTATGTTTGTTTATTTAGACTCTAATGGCTTAATTGCATCTTATCTTGCTATTTACAAATAGGCATCATTAAAGAATAATGAGCATGTGAGGGAAAGCGCAGCATTCATACCAGCAGCAGATGAGACCTAGGAAAAAAACCCAACTAGTTGAAAGTAAAAAGACCAAACAGCCAGACTTGACAGAACCGTATTTTTCAATATATATATATAAATATGATTTCCAGGCATTGTACTGATCAGTAAGATAGATGCACAAGTGGGAGGACAAGCTTATGGCTGGCTGTATGGCGAGGAGCAGGTGTCTGACCTTTTGCTGGATATATGTACAGCTTGGTTACATCTCTGCTTTCATGTTGCCTTATTATTTTCAAAGGTGTATAAAAACCACGTACCGACTTGTGCTCCTTTTTATACAAGCAGGGAGGTACCCATGTTAACTGAAAATAATGTTTTCTTTCTTTTAGCTCTGCATTGCAGAGCATCTGCAGCTCAAATCAGCAGCAAATTCCCTGGAATGCTGAGAGGAAATCTGCAGCTTTGGGAATTTTTTGCGAAGCGTTGGAGCTTGGTGTTGTCAGCATACATTTTACTAATACCAAACTTTTAAATTAATTTTAAGAAAGCATATTTGTTAATGTGTTTTTAAAATTGCTTGTAAAAGGACTTTTCATGTGGTATTAGTTTCAGCGAAGAGGCAAAATTAAAGGGGGGTGGGGGCGACTTCAAGCTATTTCCTCCAGGCAGAATTCTGGCATGGTAAAATAATTTTCATCCTTTTCATTTTGTCAACTCATTTTGGCCGTGATTCTGACTGATTTGGAGAGGTACTTCTTTCTTTTCCAACCATAAGTGATGTTAAATGGGAACCTTCTCAGCATTCTTACAAGAAATTATCTAAGTCATTCTCACTGATTATTCTGTTTCCCCCTCCCCCTTTCTTGGCATACAGTGTCTGTCATATGCTCTTTGAGAATTATCTTGGTGATAGACAAAATATTTTTAAAACTAGGATATTTCAAGAAGATTTTTATTTTATATATCTTTGTCAGAAAAGCTGCATAATATTGCAGATTTCAATCAGCTGCCTGTCCTACCTTCTTCTGGAGCTTGCCATTTTAGGAAGCAGGGGATTTATGAATAACTTCACTGTCTGAATTTAGTATACTTTAGTTAAAAGGGAGTTAGAAGTACATTGTTATTACACAGACCAAAACAGAAGCTACAGAAGTATTTAACTTGCAACTGTTCCATTTTCAGCTCACAGAACTGTGGGGCATGTTTTTTCATTCATATTAATTGAATTTTAAAGTGACCTTGTACATGTATTGATTTGAATTAAAATTTTCTACATCAAGGACGAGTTGGCATATATCCTTCAGGCAAAATACTAAAAAGCCAAGTGCTGTCTTAACAGGATATCGACAGAAGTTGTTGAAATTTAATAGGAAAAGTTGGCTTAGAAAGGAAATTGTTGCCTTTTTGTCACCATTGAAAGGTATCTTTTCTATGTAATGGAAGAAGTTTGTTTCCATTGGTATTTGTGGGAATGCAGGGCCATTTCAATGGGCATTAAATAGGGACCATCTGGGTGACTCTTTACTTCCAGGAGGAGAGACCTGCACTACTGGAGCTCAGACTAGAATTATCAAATTACTTTTTTACCAGAGCCATTAGCTTTTTATTACCTCCTTTCAGGTGATCTGTAGGGACACAGCTGTATGACTGTAGGTGTAAATTATATTCCATAAGTAGATCTTTTCTGAACAGGGACTCTGGTTAGCTACGTTGAGCAGGTATTGAAAGAAAATGGTTTGCTGGAAAATGTGATTTGTAAAATACAGTTGAGGTGAACAAAAGCATTAAGTCCTGAAAACAATTACAAGTCTTGATTATTAAAGGGGGGGAAAAAAGGGGCTTCCTGTTTATTGAGTACAATACAGAATGTGCTTTACCCTGAAAATAGCTGTGGAGCATACTTTTGGCTTCCAAATCTAACAACATCCTCCAGTCTAGTGACAGGCTGTTGTTCATTCTTTGTACTACTAGCCTCATTCTTTCAATGCTGGTAAAATGATGAACTATTAATTTCGCAGAGCTATGCTTAGTTACAAAAATCAACTGAAAGTCCTGATCTCTTTTTCCAGCCAGTGCAGTATCTACAGGAATCCCATGTCAGAACAACAGTGGCACAAAAGTTTTCTACTTCAGTGCAGAAGCACTGTAAGAGCTAATTCCGACAACCTAGCACCAACCCGGCCAAAGCTACAATGTGTTCTGTTGTTCATTTGTACCACCACAGTGCCTGGGTGCCCCTGCTCCCAGCAGAGCAGGGGAGGACCCCCTTGCACTAACCATTGTGTAAGCTGAGATTGGAACCGTAGTGCCTTCCTCAGGGAGCTCATGGTTTAAGACACCCCTCTCAGGACAAGTTTACACAGCTCCTTACATGTGGGAGACAGTGTAACCCTGCTTTTTTGACATTCAAGCAGAGTGGGTGATGGAGGCTGCTGCCCTGGACCAGTCTGCAGAATGTGACCTTTCGGTGCTGTGTGATGGATGATAGCTGGGCTCTGGGCTGTGACAGATTCTGAAAGTGTGGAGTGAATCATGGGAAGGGTATGAAAACAGATGACCAGGGAAGAGGCAATGAGCAAATACAGAAGCATTTTGAAAGCATTTGTACTGGTAGATCTTGTGGCAAGGTTTGAGGCCAGCAATAAGTATATGCAAGGAAACTGGAGTGCCAAACATGGGATTTTTCAGCTTGTTACATTTTACTGTACACTCTGAGGATTTTCAGGAATGTCCCACACAGGCTTCAGATCACCTTAATCCAGTTCTTTTTCTACCTGGCAGCAATGTGAGATACCATGAATGCAGAACGTAAGGGAAGGGGAAAGAAGCGAGCATCAACTAAAATGTGTGAAGGCAGTGGAGCTAGAAAATATTATACATAGAGCTGGGTCTGGGTGTTTGTAGGGCAGCCTTTTTGCTCTTCCATTAAGAAGACTTCTTGTTTAAAACTTCTTCTTTTCCTCCTTTTAATTTTACTGTATATGGTTGATGACTGACACAAAGTCATAAGAGAGTTCTCCCGGTAGACCTATATCCTAGCGAATTGCCAGTCTTACTAAGGTAGAAAAATAAAAACCTGTTAACTCTAAATGTGCTGACAACTTTTTTTCAAAGTGACTCCATTTCCTCATCCTAGCAGTTATGACAAAACTGTCTTTCTGATTCCGGTGGGTGATCAGCGTCATAGATGGGGCACCTCTGGCTTGTGACTTTGTATTTTTAACTTAGTTGATACAGTGATAGGTGCTGAAATGACTCTGCCAATTTCCTTTAATTGCAGATCAATTAGATCTTATTACAGAGTATCCTAGCAAGATACTACATTTAGACCCAAATTCACAGCTCCTGATATTGTAATATGGTGTTCCATGTATGTTCAGAAAACCCTAACCTATTGTAAGAAGGTAGGAATCAAAAAAAGCCATTCATGGTATGTGCCTGGCTCAGGCCTTGGTAGAAGTTACCCCTCTTCAGCCTGTAACATTTTTCTTCAGAATTTTTTCTGACCTTTCTCTCTTTGTGTTCTTGCAAAATTATGCCTAGCAGCCTGTCTTCTTCAAGTCTTACCACTGACTCATTTTTTCCCTTCTCGTTCCCCTGTCCTCTCTCTTGCTGTCAACTTGTTCTTCCCTGTTGTGTAGACCCTTCTCTCCTGGAGTTGCTTTCTCCATGTCCCATGCCAAAGAGTTGTCATCAGTTCTTTTCAGGATTTGTAATTCTGCCCTGCCTATACAGTGATTATAATAAGTGATATTTACAGTAGTTTGGGTAACTGTTCTGCAAAGTTCTGTATCGTCACCCCATTCCTACCACCATTTTCCCTCCTAACCCTCCTCCAGCATGGTCCCTGCATCAGCTTTGAGATGGAGTCTTTGTGCTAGATTTTGTCTTCCTCCTTGGTGGGGAGAAGCATCTTGGCACTTCAGAGGTGACCTGCCCTTTAGTCTCTTAGTCAGCGTCAGGTTGAGGTTACTCACGTTAGAACAGGGTGGTAGGTAGGAGTCATTAGCAGAGGTTAAAAAGGAAAAAGATGTAACAAATCTATAAAGATGCATGTTGACTGATTTCCTTGGGCATGGATTTGTCTGCTGAGGTTAGCAGTAAAAACACAATTGTTCTAGCGTGTGTTAATCTGTACCGGATGAAATAGTGGAACAAAGTAGAAAACGAGCTGCTGCTGGTTGAGGAATGTTAAAATGACCTAATTGTTTCTTTTTTATCTCAATTTTATGCTTTTGTGGGTGAGGAAAAACTCTGTAATAATCTTTGTATAACAAAACACAAAGAATTATTGTTAGACATCTTAACAATATTGGAGTGCAAGTTCATCTTTGAAATGTAAATTGATTTTTAGATTAAAATGCCTTCATTATTGCATTTTGGTCAATAATACAGTTTAGGCTTATTCCGGTTGTTATACTCATGACTTACCCTATATATTTTCCATGATGCTAGTTTTATTCTTTACACTTTACCACTTTCGCAGAAGAAAATGAAACCTTTGAAAGTGTAACATTTTTACTTTTCAGCTCTACTTCCCTTCTAAATAATTTTACTTTTTTGTTGGACCTAAAATATTTTCCATTAAACTCATGGCATGCTTTTAAGAGCTAGCATGAAAAGAGTGATTTTTCTTTCAAATTATTTTTCTCTAAGTGGCCTTGTATTGGAGAGTATCAAATACATTGAAAATAATCACATTCGCTCATTGTTTTTGACAAGTTATTGAGTTGTGGTGTTAATAAAATTGAGAGAGTTGCCTGGCAGTGTCATGCCTACACAAGGGAATGCTGTGAATTCATATATTTTTGGTTGCAAATGAATGTTTGTTTGTTTTGCACTTTATAGTCTTATCTCTTGCTCATAACACATACTGGTTTTAGATCTTTTATTTTGGTCTGTCTATAAAATATTGAAAACTGAAATTGCATCAGCTTAAGCTGTTAACTTCATGGTCTTATGAATTCAGACACCATCATCTCTCCTTCAGCTTGTTTTTGTCCTTCTCCTGTTCTTCACAGGTTACCTTAGGAAAAGTGTTAAAAGTGATAGTGGTGATGCGGAGCCTCTTCATTGACCGGACGATAGTGAAAGGATACAGTGAAAATGTCTATACTGAAGATGGCAAGGTAGGTTAGTGTATATCCAGCAACATTAAATTTTATTTTTATCTGGTGTTTAAAGGACAGAGAACAGGAATCCCATCACAAGTATGCTAGAAACATAAAACTGTCAAAAGACTCCGTGGATCTTTTGCAGAATGCTCCGGTTTAAATTTATCATACTTTGCTTGGATTTTTCATACCCAAATGCCTGATTTCTTTCTAAGCTTTGAAGCCCTTGCTTGAATTTCTAATTTATCACCTTAGACCCCAATTGCCTTGTTACTAGTGTCTGCTGAGAAAACATTTTTTCGGTGTACCAGCACATCAATAGCCCAAGGTTCAGATTTCTCTTTTTTGAGAGCCACTGGGAAATCTTGGGCTAGTTTTGTGCTCAACTTGATAAACGCAATGGTGAGACTCATTGGTAGGTAGTCCTCGATAATTTGCTTGTCAGTAATAGCACACCTTGAGCAGCGGCTATTAAAGCCAGTGTTACCTATTTTCACAAGTGATTTGTTGTATGAACAATTCACCCTGCTTGAACCCTCAAATTTCTTCTGCCTGCACACACTCCATATGGCTCTCTTTAGCACATCAGGAGATGGTAACGGGACCTGATAGCCTTCAGCTCAGCTTCTTTCTCTTTTCAGGGTGGAATGGTCTCTCTTACCAAGACATCCGCCAGAACTCTTCTTTGCCAGTAACAGTACTAAATACCTACACGTTTCACATTTTCTCTCAGGAGCTTTCTCTTCTGATTATGAAGCCTATTAAAATAAAAAGTTCATTATATCAAGATGCATACTTGGCACCCATAGGCCATGTTATAATGAGGTGAGACTTCTTTTCCTTTCAGAAGTGATAACTGTGTTTTAGCGCACAGAAGCACGTTGTGTGCTGACCCAGAGTTCAGCGGCTCTGAGCCTGAGCCTCTGTTCTCTAGAAGGGGCCGGGAGCTGATGTGCTGAAGTAAATAGCACAGCTGTATTTCCCAGGTGAGAGATTCTCGCTCAAAGGGCGGGGGATTGGCCTAAGAAGTAGTAAAATAGAAATTGCCTGATTTTGATTTGCATTATTCAAATATGCAGGTTTAAATACCGCTTTGCCGCAGAAGCAGCTGCACTATACTCCCTGTCTATTAGCATATAAATACAGACGTAGAGCACCAGCCCCTCTTCACCCCAAGTTCTGATCAGAAGTGAAATGATAGTCTGCCTAAAGAGCCCTGACGGTGCTTGATGGATTCCTGTGTCACACTTAATTTGGGTGTGCTCCTTTCCTCTGATGAATCCGGTTTCCTTTGAAGCTCCCTTGAAATACAAGAATGCTACATATGCTGAAAAGCATAAGTAAAAGAGTTCCTCTCTGAAACTCGGCATCTGGCGTTGGGCTTCTGTTTAGCTCAAGGTTAACTCTCTGGAGAGCCGTGTACCATTTCTCTGTCGTAGTTTGCTGCGAGGGGGAGAGCAGGACTCACCGAGGCCAGCTTTGGGCACAGGGTACTAACCTTTGTCTGCTGTCAGTGGGGAGCAGTTCAGCTTCTCCAGAGCATCGGTGCTAACACCTGGCTTATTTTCTTGCTTTAAGCCAGTCTGCAGGGGAGTCTGTTTTCTCCCGATTTAGCTTTCTGTGTCCAAAGCTAGGCTATGTGACTGCTCCCACGAGACTGCATGAACCTGTGACCTTTACGTGGCAGTTTGCTGTTCCATTGGGCCATCCCAGGGCTTTTGCAGACCTGAAGGTCTGTGTTTTTGGAATAAATAGGAGCATTTCATTTGTCTTAAGCAGAATTGGACTTGCAGCCACTCTAAATCATGAGTAAATTTGGCTTGGAAGATTGAATAAATGCGTAGCTTGCTAGTTTTGCCAACTGGAGCACATATTGACAAACAGTAAGCTCCCTCTTTTTCACTAATTAACTACACTGGTAATTGGAGAACAAGAATAAGATTGTGCTCTTGCAATGATTCGCTTTCCTTATTGTGCCTGCTGGGAATGAGCGATTACAGTCAATTGCAAACATAGTCCATTCCAATTCCTTCCCTGTCACAACAGATGCTGTTGGGGAAGTACTCCAGTAAGGTTTCACCATGCTATTCTAGTTTCTCAGTTTCTAGCGTGATAGAGGGAAGAATGCACCAGCAGTCAGAAGAGACACAGAAGAGTATGAGAAAGGAGATCAGCAAGTATCATGGTTATTAAATAACAAAAATACAGAGAACCCTCGGGATCACAGTAGGAGGTGATCATTTTTCCAGAGAGCAGTTTACACAGTAACTGCCGATTTGGGGGTTAGCTTATGTATTCCTAGGAAGCATTTAATATTTGTAAACAGCTGCGATAAGATTAACTAGGTGGTGTCGTACAATATGGCATCTTTTGTCTTTTTTGTAAGCCATGTTGGAGAAGGGACACTGGATAAGTCGTTGTGCTTTTTTACACTTAAATAGCTGAATGGGGGTCTGTCGAGTCATCCTCCTAACTGCATGAGTCGAAGTCCTTTAAGTAACAAAAGTGAGATTCAGTGACGGCCGCTCTCCATGTAGAGCGGGGTTTGGGGTAACTAAATATATTCAGCAGTATTCAACAAAAGAAGAAATGGCCATCATCGGGAGACTGAATGATCACACAGACAGTAAGTGAAAAATGGCCTGTGCACAGAAGAGGCCAGTGATTTGCTTGTAGGTCAGGGGAGTCGGCATTGATCTCTGAAAGTGCAACTGTTTTAGCAAATTTTGCATTACTGGGAAGAAAAAGGGAAGAGATGAGTGCAAGCAGCGCAGGCGTTGATGGTCTTCTGGTCCATTAACGTCAGGCAATTCTAGAAAAAAACCAAATATGGGTGTCTCTCATAGTTACGGAACTGTGCATGGTGGCATACTAGCAGTTACACAGGAGAGCTGACATTGCACTATACGGGTTGCTTTAGCTTGCTGTGTGTTTGTACATTGTGCTGTGTAGGTTGACAGGTACTTCTGTGAAAGCTTCACGTGGTTTCTGCTGTACTGAAGTCTAGTTAAATTGGGTACTCCCTCTTACAGATTTAAATACTTCCAAAATTAAGGTGAAAAAATAGAAGTCTTCAGCTTGCAGTGAGTAAAATAAGACACTATTTTGGGGGTTTATTTTCAAGCTTTGCTTATACAAAGAATCACTGCATTTCTTAAGTGCTTCATGCACTTCTCTCGTGAATTATTCACAAACGCTGCAGAATATGTCTTTGCCAAGTTGCCAGCTGCATAACTCGAACATTTTTGGTGACACTTTGCAAAAACAATAGGTGAGATCTGGCAGCCTGTCGTGGGTTCTGTACACTGATCGCTCTGCAGTTTCTCTTGCTTGCCGTACTAACCCATTGTGTCCACCACATACTGATGCATTTTAATTAGCCCCACAGTTTTAGTGATGGCACTGTGCCACCCTTAATTTCAAACTTTGACACACTCATTGTGCATTGAAATTTAACCGTGGATAGTAATTAATTACTCGTGTTGTCCTGATTCTTGAATAAATGAAGCTATGCAGCTCACCCTTGCAGGGCAGGCTTATTGTCAGCTGAGCCATTAGTAGCCCTAGTCTGCCAATAAAAATAAAAACTTATTGGGATTTTTTTGGCATAATAACACTGTGCTTTGCGTTGGATGTGGAGATCAAGAACCACCTTGACAGGGCGTATTTAGAGTGGGTACTTAGCATTGCTGCCTAGCCAAATTCCTATTTTTGCATCTGTTAGACTTAACTAAAGCAACGTAAGTGTCTCTGTTGAATTATTGTGTTAAGGAACTTGGGTTATGTTAATGCTATGGCTTCATTAATTACCCCATATCAATAAGAAAAGGCAGCTTTTAGCCTCCTAGCGTAAGAGAGGAAAAGAAATAGTAGTATCAAAGGAAAGCTTCAAAGACAGGCAGAGCTGTCTCTCGGGTAATTTCTGATCCCTGCATTCTTTCCACTTCAAAGCTGGATGTGTGTGTGTTTGGGTGAAGGGGGGGTTGAATCCGATTTCTCTAATAAGTGTTGGCACCGGACCTGTTTGATATTAGATGCAGGGAACATTCTGATTTGTTATCGCCTTTGAAATCGTTCAGACGACCTTCAGAAAATGGCCTCTTGTTACTTATGCTGGGGGTGGGTGGGGAGAGTGGGGCACTGGGAAAAAAAGCCCCAGTTTAATTCACATGCAGAGGATGCCCTGAAAGTGTGCTTTCAGCAGTTTTTTAGTTACAAATGTGTGTCTTGATTGAAAGTGAAAAGTTGAAGAATAATAGACCTATAACGATACATTCTTTAATCTGCCTCTGCCTTAATCCTCAGTTTCAGGGGAAAGGTGGGCAGTCATTTATGATGTATGCCTGTGGTTGGGGGGGGGGGGGGTACCTTTTTCTTTTTTCATTTTCTTTTTTTAAGTTGGATAACATCATGTCTGTAAGACAGACATTCATTACTTTTTCAGCTTTTCAATCTTCATGCCAGCTAATGAAAATTCAGGACCTGTTGGACTTATCTTAATGCACCATCTGAAGTGGACTTTTCTTTTTTGAGTCTAACTAGAGAGGATCACATACTTCGTTTGATCACTAGAGATTAGCAAAACCATATATATATTCCAATTATAGCAACTCTGTCTGCAGTCAAAGAAAGCCTTAAATTACATGAAAACAGTTTTTTAAAAATATGCATTGATTTTTTTGTTTTGAAACGCAGACTTTTCTAATATGGCAATGCAATGCTTTCTTCCCGACAGGGAAGTTATTACGGTGTAATTCAAGTATTTATTACCGTGTAAATGAAGCTCAGGTCCAAGTCCGGGCTGAACTGCTGCTGGTGGACTTGCGTGTGAGTGTTGTTGGTGTTCACACTGGCTGTTAGGATGGGATCAAGAGGCTGTAGTTGTAGAAGGTTTGTAGGTACATGCCTCGGGGTACTTCTGTCTTCATCTAACCTGGAAGAGGCACTGAGACATCAGCTGCATTTTGTCTTACGGCAAGGGCAGAGGTACTAAGCCATGAAACATCTGTCCTGAAGTGATTTTTGAAGTCTTTAACATTGCCTCCTGTCTAGACTGAGGATTGGGGATTCAAGGGTCACTTCTGTACCAGTATTTAGAATTGGGCCACTTAACAGTGTTACTCTTAAAAGAATGGGAACTTTTAGTGTTCTGAACATTTTTAGCAATGTGAATTACTTACTTGGGTTCAGCATCCTTCCCCCTTTCCTTCTTCAGCCGCTTCTAATCTGTTTTACTCACTTCATATGACTTCCTTCATGTCAGACTCTTTTTATGCCTTTTAAAAGACTTGTTATTTCAGCTAGGACTTATGGGCACATAAGATAGAATTAAAATAATCAGTTGTACCTTATAGTGAAATACATAACCCCCCGGCTGTGGGAAAACATGTGTCCAACCATGTTATCAAGCAATAGAGGAGCTACACCTGCTTCATAAATTCACTCCAAAAAAATTATTTTCTTCTGTCTAGACTAATATTCCTGAGGCTAATGCTGTATCAAGCACCTTTCCTATGACTAGTTTTGTGCATATGAAATGGTTGAGTACAGTCGGATCTGTAGGGGAAAAAAAGTGATTTGCAAGTCTGGGATTGATGGAGGTTCCTCTTTTTCCCTGCTGCTTTTCCTTGACAGAGTACAAGATATTCAACAGGGCTGGGCTAAAAGAGCATTAGCATGTCAGTTGAAATTGTTTAACATGTGAGCCATTTGGCTGGTTAATAAGGACAGCCTTACCTTCTGGTTTCTGGGGCTAATAAAACTTATTTGAATGTTGTTCTTTTAGTTTATGTATAGTTGAGCACATATTTAAGTCATGGATGTGTGCAGTTCTCTACAACCTTAAACCTCTTTTAGTGTGATTTTTGTCTGCAAATGTAAATGCACTTTCCTAAGGGATGTTTTATTTAGCCCCAGTAGACCAATGCTTTGGCTTAATTCAGCTAAACGTTCTTTTTGTCATTTGTAACTGAATCACTTATTCAGACACAAGACAAGCATAAACGTAGTAAAAATGCCCTCATTTTAAAAACTGACTGAAGCTGGTGAATATTTGCATACATCAGCCACAACCCCATACAAATGAAGATTTTGCTGTTTTTAAAGTGAA
Organism: Ibycter americanus; assembly: GCA_035590275.1. Classification (NCBI taxonomy): domain Eukaryota; kingdom Metazoa; phylum Chordata; class Aves; order Falconiformes; family Falconidae; genus Ibycter; species Ibycter americanus. Next base: position 4,638,362 of record JAVJGI010000065.1, on the reverse strand, counting down.
CGCATTAATGCAACAGGTCTTGTGCATATATAATTATTTTTTTTTAATTTAAACTGTGATGATATATGTTCATGCTTCATTGCAATACGAAGGAAATCTTGTATCATTAATGCACTTTCTTGGATTTCAACAGGCAATGGGTCAAAATAGTGAATAGTGAATACTGAGAAATGTGTCTGTAGATCTGTTTGCCAGCACTTTTAATATGAACAGCTGCTTAGCTCCTTCTCCCTGAAGCTTCTTCTTTACATGTACTAATATATAACTTTTTTTTTCTTACTGTAGCTTGACATATGGTCTAAATCCAACTATCAAGTTTTTCAGAAGGTAAGTCTCACATAATTTCTCTCTACGTAATGTGTATAGGAGATATGTGGAGTTTATTTTAAATATCTAGGCCCTTATGTAAAAGAATTCAGAATTTATTCCTCTGTCATCACACTTAAAAATAACAATAATCTGTAATAATGGAAAACTGTGAGTAGAAGAGGAGCTCACTTCTGCTGTTATTTAATTTGGATTTATGCCCCATCACAGTTCCAGTCTATGGTTTGGAATAAGAAATTGGAGATTATACTACTGTAGCCTGAAAATTTCATGAGGAATCTTCAGGCGTTCTTTTTTTAGTTTAAACCTTTTGGGGGAGGAAGGACCATTTCAGGTTTGTTTGGATTTTGTTTAGCTGTTTGCATTGGTTTCAGTTGCCCCCCAGTTGCCCCCCTCTCCTGAAGACCTGAGTTTAATAAATCAGAAGAACTCACTTTCCAAAATGAGTTTGGAATTTTTTTCCATGGTGTTATTTTGCCTGCTTCTCTTCCCACGATGGTGTAAGCAAAAGGAGTAGCTTACTGAAATTAGTGCCATTCTAGAAAGTAAGGAAAGACTGATGAGAGAATGGGAGCAGTAAGTAGAAAACTACTAAGAAGGTTAAAGTGTATTTTGGAAAGATCTATATCTTGCTGTTTTCCAGGCAGGGAAAAGGAGATTTCTCTTTGAAGGCCTCTTGTCAAAATGCTGTAAGTTCAGATTGATCCAGGTTTAAATTCCGGTTTCCTTACCTTCAAGCCACAGTTCAAGGAGCTGGAGTCTCCAGCTAGTGCGCTAGCTTCCTTTCATCTACTTTTGTCGTTTGTGTAACAAATGGGGGTCAGGGACTCGAAAGGGCATGAAAGCAGAGGTCAAAAGTATGGCATATTGGCTGTATCTGTGCATCTTCTTTCCAAGATTTCAGATGCACTCAGAAGGGAAGACGTTTGACCTATGATATTAACCTGCTAGAGATCAAACAACAGTTTTTGGGGAGGTTGGTTGCTCTCCCTCTCTGCCTAGCATGGAAAGAAAAATTCTGCTGCAGTTGATTCTTTACCCCAGAGATTAGTGGATTAAATAGGCTTTCTTTTTTTTTTTTCTCTCCTCAAAAATATTTAGTGTCAAGTAGGGTAATACAGCTGGAAGTAAAACAGCATATATCTTAGTAACTTAACAGTGTGCTTTAAAGTAGTTTTTGCAATGGAATAAATTTAAGGTTCTGTAATTGAGTGCATCATCTCAATTTCCCCATGTGTGTGTCTGGTTGTAAGCTCGTTTGGGCATAATATTGTCTTCCTGGCTGTTTTGGTTTAGAATATCTTGGAAGGGTTAAGTCATATTGCCGTAATTTGTGCTAAATGGTAAGAAATTGTGAGGTTTTGATTATATAATTGTCTATATGCAAGATAACAGAGTAAATGTACAGTTCACAGTTAAGGACTCAGGGAGCACAAAATATGTAGAGTAAGTTTCTCTTCAGGTCCAGGAGATGGCCTTCAGACCAAAAGTGGAAGAATTCAGTGAGAAAATGTGAAATGCCCCTCTTACTGATGCCTGTGTGGCTGCATTACAGATAAATATGAATCTTTATTCTCTTCCTAATTCTCTAAAATAATGTGATGTGACCTGAGTGTTAAGTTCCTGTTCTCCAGTTCTGTCTTGGTAAATACTACCAAATGTATTAATATTTACTAAAAAAAGCCAGAAAGAAAAGACTGCAGGAGAAAAGGTTGCCTGTAACAGATTGAACAGCTGTCTGGATTTTATTTTTTTTTTATACTATTATACAATTTGTTGCCAGCTTTGTACTTTGGTACCGTAGGCCACTTAACCTCTCTTTGGATCAGTTTTCTGCTCCCCATAGGCTGGGGTAATACTTGCTGACTTCACAGGAGCTATTACTGACTTGGTTACACAGTGCTCTCAGATTCTTGCATGAAAAATGTGATAAAAATGCAAGGTGATGGTACTTTCTGATCAATAGATGCTGTACTATTGAGCTGATAGTTAAAGAAGTTAAGGCTAGGACCTAAGTCAAGTTTTCAAACAGATGGTAGAAAATGCTGTTGTTCAGCATAGTGAGTTTTCTCTGTGGTGCTGTCTTTGGTTTTGGTTTGGTTTTCTCTTTATTCTCTGAAGCTGCACTTGTATCCGTTTATAAACCTGGGACTAGTGATCTAGCAGAAGCAGAATGAAGGAAATAGATAAAATAGTGTTAGAGAAACTATTATACTCTGTTATCAGTGTAGGATCTGTACTGCAGGCTCTTCAGAACAAATGTTTTCATGGCATTAAAAAATCATCAGTAAATGTGTCGGAGCACATCTGAACGTTCTTGAAATGTGTTTCTCATGGCAGTCACCAGTAACGCGATGCAGAAGTGCTGCACTGAGAAGGAGAAATACGGATGAGTAACCGCTCCAACTGAGGAGGCTGGGTAGCCCTTTCAGCTCTACTGCCTTTAACTGTAAAATCAGTCATCCCTCTGAAGGGCAGGGCTGCTTCGCTTTAAAAGCTGGTCCAAGTTCTCAAACTCTGTCTTCAATGATAATATAACAACATCTGGAGCTCATAAGATACCTGCCTGTGGTAGCTGCAGGGCTGTCAAATTCTCGCAGGGTTGCAGTGTGACTTTCTAGGTTAAGGACCAGAGACCTCTGATCTTCAATCCAACCCTGTCAAACAAAGCTAAATTTGTCCTGACTTTTTGTTTGCAAACGTTGGCTGTGTCAGCAAGCCTTTTCTCTCTCCTTATTAGGCAGGATACCCGAGTGTGTATAATTTGCTGGGGGATGGCTCCCGAAGGGCCCATTACTGTTAAAGTGTACAGTCATTTTCTAGGTTCCCTGGAGACTCCTTGAATCTGGTCCTGGGGTGAATAAGCTTTACAGGCATTGAATCCACCAGCAGGGTTAGATTCAGAGAATGGAGCAGGGAAATGAGGGAGGGAAGACTGAAAGGGCAAAAGCGCAAGGAGCAAAGAAAAGGTTTTTCAGACTTCCACGTTGGTCTGACATTTAAACTCCACAGGAGCAGCAACTGTTTTGATCTTGAACCTCCTTATTTTAACACCTTGCATCTCTTGATCCACTAGTGCAGGAGGAGGAACAAAACAGGAAATAATGAAATATTTGGGGGCTTAAATCTTGCTGAGAAGAACAGTGTACATGAGGGCTGCATTGTTCCAGGTCGTTGTGCAGAGGATTAAAAAAAATACATATTATAGAGAATGGTGCAATATTCATAACTTTGCATTCAAACAAGAGGCAAAAATACAGAATAGTGGAACTGCTGCGAGTGGATCAAAATGGGAGATGGTGTTAAACATTGTTTCCTTTCTCAAGCTGCTCAGTTAAGAGCAACATAGCTGGGTTTGTTGGGCAATACGATCAGTTTTGCTGTTTAAGTCGTATGTGTAGGCTTTAAACCCATATATTTCATTCTGACCTGAGAGTCCCATCCTTATTTTGACCTAAATGGTCTATCAATTTTAGCATGCCGCAAACTGTTTTGTTTTGGCTTGATATGCTTCTTCCCAAGGCACGTTTTGACCTCAACTTTGAGAAGCTGTTTGTGCCTATCCAGCTGTTTGTGAGCTGTGTGATCCCAAAGCGATGGAACTCGGGAGCACGATTTTCACCACTACAAGGGCACATAAGTATTGTAATGTATGAAGATGTATTCTTGTCAATAATCTCAGAATGAAATCACATGCAGGATGAATGCATGCATGAGACAAATATTGGGCTATTGATGATGTCTGTTCAAGGAGAGGAGATGGACTCTTCCAGGGTCACCTGCACGGTTGCTCCGTGCGTGATCAGTACTTGGCCCGGTTCAAAGACTCCTTAGGCAAAACAGAATCTCTATGACCCAGTCCAAATAAGCAGAACAAGTGGAAAAAAACCCTCTGTGAGCTCTGAAAACAAGTGACAAATCTTACGCCTCAGACTAATGAATTGGGAGTGCGGAAGGGTTTGTAAAGGATTTGTGTGGAGTTCATCAGTGCCTGTTCATAGAGGCACCATCTGTCATCCTTCCAAGTGCCTCTTGGGCACCAGGTTCTGTGCACCAGATTCCCTCCAGAGAGATTCAGATGTGTTCCTGGAGAGAAGATTGAGTAATGGGAATCCTTGGAAATGAACAAAGGCATTCATGCAGTTTTCCACACAATAAAAGGTCTAAACACTAATAAAATAACACCCCCTCCCCCAGCTGTTTTTTTTTTCTTTTAGTGCTGTGATCATCCTCCAGAACTCATTGCTACAGGCTACTGTTAAGGCCATGAACTTAGCAGCGTTTAAAAAAAAATAAAAAACTTCCAGGGGATTTAGAGAATCCCTTTATATTAGATGGAGTTGTCAGTGCCATACTTGAGGGAATAAACCAATAAGTGGCAAGGAAAGTTATGACTCTTAAAGGAAGTTTTGCACCTACTTTTGAAAAGCCTATTTACGGGCAGCAAGATAAAATACTAGAAGAGAGAGACATCTTCTATAATTGAGTCATGTGATGTTTGTATTTTTATGTTTCAGTTTTTATGCCAGGTAGCTTCATACATTTATGGACCATACCTAGTCTATGGCGGGGAAAAGCTATGGCGTAGGTCTTTGCTTTCGTGCTCCTTATTCCCGTTAGAGGAAGCACTTGTTCAGCTTCCTCAGCCTGTGAATTGTAGAATGCTGGTTGTTGGGGTTTTTTAAATGAATTTTCAGGTTTGGGAATGCTATGTGGCTAACAAGTGTCGTCAGGGCCCAATAATGCCATTTTTTGGGGATGTGTCACCTTTAGAAAGCACATTTCAGCAGAGCAGTACCATCAAATGGGTAAAGGCATTCTCTAGAAATGAGTGCTGCCGGCTCGGTGGAGACAACAGCGATTTTGTTTTCAGCTCGCCACTGGGTGTTGGTCTCATGAGCTATTTATAACTTTACGGAGCAGGCGAGCCGAGCAGTCGGCTGCGAGGGGGAAGTCGGGAGCCCCCATCTCCCCGGTGCCGCAGAGCAGCAGCGTGGGCTCAGCAGGTGGCTTCTTGCAGCGACTGGTGACCAGGCAGCCCTGCTCGCCTGGTTGTTCGCCAAGAGTGACAACTACGTAGGATTTAATTTGTGTAAAGTTGCAATGAAGATTAGGTTTGATCCCTATCAGTCTGTTTTGTATTCCTGATGTATACAGTGCCCTAGACGGGGGAGCAGAGATGCATGTAAGAAGTACATGGTTATAGTCAACTTGAATTTGGAAGTGAAAAGGAAGAGGAAAAAAAAAATCTCAGGCAATGTAATTGTTTACAAGAAGGGAAGTTTTCTTGTTCAAATTGAGTCTTTGCCAGATTCCCACCCCCCATGTAACTGAGGTCTCTTTTGCTCTGTCTGAAAGTGCTTAGTTAAACAATAGGTATTTTATTTAGCAAAATTGTGCATCAGGAGATTGCCTTGTCTTGCCTTTTTTTTCAGACAAGAACTCCAAGTGCTTTTCAATATATGAATTGTGAAATACTGAGCTTTTCTGCAAGATCTCTTGAAAATCTATTTCAAGGTCCAGAGCAACAGCTATCCCAATCAATGTGTGCTCTTCTGAGTATGTTCCTGTATAAAAAGAGGTAGGGAAATTAGAAAGTGACTGATAACTTAGACAGCAGTAGGTAAAGTAGAGCAATAAAAGTGAAGTTAATAAAATAAAACTCCAAAATGTACAAAATGTCATCCTACATCCAGAATAAATTAGTTTGTGATTCCAGCTTGGCTGGAAGAAAAAGTATGTCCCTCAAGCGAGCTGGCGCATATGCAGTTTGTTTTGCTTTGCTTTGGTGTGGAATTGTATTGCCATTAGTAAAGCTCTGTATTGATCTTTTTTTTTTTTTATCTTTTTTTCCCCTTCTCTTTTCTTCCCCCCCCCCCGCCCCCCTCTTTTTTAATCTTGGCCAGTTTGTGCCTTCTTTCATCATCTCTGTTATCTTGGGGGGGGTTAATTCTTCCTTCACTCCCATGCACTGGCCAGTTTATCATTTGTCCAGCTCTTTTCTGTTTGACATCATGTTCTCTGCTGGGTTGAGGTGGGGGTCCTTCCCCTAATCCTCTTCCTCAGATTTGACACCTACTTTGATCTTTTTTAGAAGCACTTTATCAGCACTTGCTTATGGTAGAAATCGCCTCCTTTTTGTTCAGAAAACATTATTAGTGTTCTAGCAATGCTGGGATGGCTTTTATCTCCCTGTGGAATCTCATTAGCTTTACATTACAATAGGAACAGCATATGTGCAACTTTGCCAAAGTGGCCAGTCAATTTAAATTTGTTAATAGCAGTATTTTTTTTAAGCAACTTTCTTCAGTGCCAACAGAAAACAACTTTGTTTTTCAGGAAAAAAAAAATTACAGTTTGTTAGAAGTAGAAATATAGCAGAAGGAGAGCGGCTGCTCATAAATATCTTCAGAACTTTCTATTCTTTGACATGTCTGGTACTATCCTATAAAAGCACCATCTTAAAAGAAAAAAAATTCACATAGCTAGTAGGGCTTGGATTACAGTCATTTCTGAACACTACATGAGATGTGTTTAAAAGAAATGACTGATTTGACTTATACTGCGCTATTAATGCACCGTTAATTGTGTTGTTTCTGATTTTTTTAATATGGTAACATATAAGTGACTTAAGCAGGCTGAGGTCCATTTTGTGAATATTTTTGCAAACTCACCAGAATGTGCATGGTCCCAAAAGTTTTCCCTTCCAAATGTCAGAATCCCGTGTCCTTATTCACACTGAATGGAGCTGCTTTTGTAGTTAGTTGTGCACGAATGATGGGGAACAGAATTTGTTTCTAAAATTGTAGTACAACTTAAAACTGGATTCAGTGTAGGACAGACTGATTTGATGTAGTGTTGTGCGGAGGAAGTTTGTATGGTGTGAATTAGAGCCTGTCTATACATGGATTTATTCAGGAATATATCTTTTACAGATTCACCTCCCTGAATAGCTTCAAGCATGAACCTCTTTCTCCAGTGAAAGTTTGAGTGCTTCAGCACAATTCACATTGCTGAATTAGACTGACTACAAATCGGGAACAAGTGGAGTTAGCTGGGAATAGCAATTGTAATTTCTGTTCACACTTTGTCTTAGTCAAAATGTCCTATAGTATATGGACAAACCCAGAGAAGAGCACTACTTCTCCACGTTAAAACTAGCAAATACAATTTAATCGCTAACTAGACAAGTACATTGTTTGTTGGATGCTTTGATATTACCAGTGAGGACCATTAATAGATTTACAAGATGTGAAAGAGCTCTTGGGGTTGTGTTGTCTTGAGTTCTTTAATAGTCCAGCCCAGAGAATTTTGCCAATAATTTCTGCATTCAGCCTAGAACTTCTGAGTTCTGGGAAGCAAGTTGTTGACTGTGCTAATAACTTTGGAAGCTTGACAGGCTCGATACTGTTAGTGAATTGTATCGCAGCTGTCAGAAACTGCCCCCTTCCAGAATAATTGAAAAATAGTAGTGATTTAAAAAAAACCAACAACAAACAACAAAACAACAACCAAACAGAAAAAAACCTACCCAAAACTCTACCAAAGAGTTAGTTTTCCTGATTGTTCTTTGACTATTCTTGTTAATATAAATAGATATTTTATATGTATCGGGTCTAGCTGTAATTCCCAGATGTAAGATCTTGTTACTGCTCCATCTGGGAAATTAAAAAGCTTTCTATCAGAAATCTTTCAGTAATGCAAGTATTTATCAAACATAATCATGTTAATTGATTCCTGGTTTCAGAGGAAATAGAGTTCGAAGCCTGTTTGTTCAACATAAGCAACCTAAAGTAGGACTGTAAGAGTTAAATATTTTAAGTTTTCCCATTAAAAAATGGAGAGGAGCATACTTCTTTTTTCTCTTAAAATGCATTTTCAAATCAAGGTATTTTATTCCGGTGTTTTGGGATTATTTTTTTTAAATAAAACAGACCAAACCCAAATCTTTGGGTTTTTTGGAAGTCATAACCTTTATTCTGATATGTTAGTCTTCCGGAAGTATTTAATTTAGCTACATTATTGACAGTGTTTTTTCTTTTGTTGAGGAGGTCTGCATAGGTTAAGAGAATATATTGTCTATAGAAAAATGCCCAAAGCAAATAATGAGAATATAAAAAGAGAAGACCAAAGCGCTTTCCTCTGACGCAATTTGTTTAGTGACTTGGCTTCTTCATGATTTCACAGAATACATGGGATTTTAATCACAGAAGCATATATTCTGCTCTTATGCTGTAGGTATTTGAAAATTAGGCAAATTATTTGCTATAGATGCTTTTATTTTATGTGGTACAGAAGATTTTTTTTTTTTTTTTTCCTTTTTATGTGGCTGGGTTGGTAGTCCAAAGTGGGAAGCGAAGCATTTTAGTGCAGTGTTGTTCCATGTGGCATAGAGCTGGATGCCTTCCTCATCACTTGGCTGACATTAGCCCCTGGTTTAGATTCTTCTACCACACTATTAGGTTTTATCATGTTTATGAACTTCCAAAGGTGTGTTTGATTTTACTGTGTGCATACAGTTATTTATGATTGCTTCAGCTCATTCTTGTGTGAAGTTGGCAGAGGGAATGGAAGCTAGCTGGCAAAAGCTGCCCAAAATTACTCTGAGAATGTCTTCACAGTCATGTAATCCTTGGTTTGCTGCTTGCCCGTGGAATATAGTGTTTTCCTGCAGATAAACACCGCTTTGTCTGAAATACAGAATGAATAAAGGTGTGTTCTCCTTTTGCCTGATACAGGTGACAGATCATGCGACCACTGCTCTATTGCACTACCAGCTGCCTCAGATGCCAGATGTGGTAGTTAGATCTTTCATGGTAAGTGTATTGCAAAATACATTTTTCCACATAGACTTCAGCATGCTTACAGTGACTGACGTTAGGCAGTTCCGATGCAGTTACAATTTCCCCTATTTAAACAAGCTTGGCAGTAGAGGTTGACTGTAGTTCTTTGTATCCCATACCTGGACAAGGATGAAGAGCTCATTCTCGTTACCCTGGGATAATTGATGTTGGAAGACTGAGCTGTACATGGTTCTTCTGTCACAGGTCTCAATATTAGCTTGATGATTCCAATTTGCAAAGCTAGGCTGGGTCATCTCTAAAGGCAGTGCGAAAAACTCTCTCAGCCAAATTCTTTGTTACGGCCCAGCTCTTTCACGCTGTTTGTACTGTGCACGGAGTTGAGTTCTGGACGTAGACAGCCTGCTCCACTGGGAGCTCCCTGGTAAGAAGAAATTCCCTGTTAGTGTATTCCAGCTGAGGCAGCTTGCTTATCAGCTTGCCCAGTATGGGAAGTGATGTGTGTTAATTGGAGAATGATGGGGGCAGCAACATGATGGGGGAGAGTACATTTTGCTGTGTCTGCTTTCAGCCCAAATGTTGTTCCTGAGGAATTGCCGGTACTCGCCCAGCGCAACAGCAGGTGGTTTTGAGAATTGAGGAAATGCTTCCTGAAGTATTCAGCTGTTTTCTTACTGAATAAAATTAATCAAATACTACTCTTACCTTGATATGCAGATTCAAGTTTATCACCTTTAATTCGGTTTGTATTTAGAATTGTATTTGTGAAATAAACTTGTATATATGCAGCCCTGTTAACCAGAGGGCGAGAACAAGGGCTTATGATTTGGAATTCCTTCTACCAAGATGAATTTTGACAGTGGAGACTCTTGCTGTTCTCTCTGCTGCAGCCTCCCAAAGGAGGCTTTTGGGAGCGGTTTTCTCTGCAATTCAGACTTTTTCCCTTCATTTACTTCCATTCCCTTACCCTGTCACCTGGAGCAATATGATTGAGACTTTTGAAAACAAACATCTAATTTTGCCATTCACAGTCTTGAGGTGTGTACAGTAGCATTGGCTCTTTTATATCTTAAATTCCCGCTGTGTAATTTCAGAACAGTCAGGCTCCCTTACTTGCTGTGCTGGTTTGTTTAATAAAAAGGCCGCTAAGATGAGAGATTTGCAAAGGGCTTTTCTCTTGGAGTGTATCTTAAAATAATAAGTTTCAAAAGGTGAGAGCAACTCTTACTGGTCAAATCCATGTTTGACATGTTTCTGAAAATTAATGTTTAATAGAATGGGTAGCACATTTGTTTAAGCCGTGGACCTGCCTTATTGATTTGATAAAACACTACTAAAACTTTTATCAAAGCAAAACCAGATGTACACCAGAAGCATCAATATGTTGGTCCTTTCACATGTCAGTTGTGCAATCCACATGACAGGATGTAGTGAAGCCCTAATTTTCTCATGGGAATGAAGAGCGCATTTGGTTTGGTGTCCACCCCCCCCATCAACAGATGTCTCAAGTGCACAATTTAACTTCATTTACCTATTTTTGTATTATGGTTCGGAAAATTCGATTTCTCTGTAGTGCAAGCAAAGCCCATCCAAGCTGAAGTAAATAACAGCAATTTACTTGTAGTGTTCTGTTGCCCTTGTCTCCATATTTACTGCTAAACCCAGAGAAGATCTAGTTCTTTTGGAGGAGAGTTATTGACAGCCAAAGGTTTGGTTGCTATAGAGAAGGCTCTGATGAAGATGGAAGGATTTGTTTCAATAAACTCATCTGACCTCTTCTTCAGAGAACAATTTTCTCTTGTCGATGTAATTCAATAGGGCTTTAAATGACAAGATTCATGTGCATCCTTCACAGTATAAATCTGCTGGTCTGGGTGTTTTTTAGTTGTGTATCTCCTTGAGTTGGGAATTGAGTTATGTAATGCTCATGGCTATGTATGACAATGGGAACAATCCACTTCAGAGGCAGGAACTTTACCGAGGAACGCCTGAACTTACTCTGCGTTGTTCAGTACTAGCCTTTTTTAATATATATATATATTTTTATTTATTTATCAGTGTAATCAGATTGAAAATGGTACAGTATTTTTATGACCAATGAGTATTGATTTTCAAATTGCATTAGAGAGGAAGTTAGCTTGCTGTGAAAGTCCTTATATCTTCAGCTATGAGGAGTTCAGACTGGTTGCAGTATGATTGCAGCAGGGGTGTGATAAATGATCATAGGAAGAGACAAACCAATATTCGGTTGAAGAAGGTACCCATCAAGAACAATTATATTCCGGTAAAAATATGAGGAGCATTACAATACTTGCCTTCCATCATGACTCTCTAGCTGCAAATACCTCCTGCTCAGAGTGCGTGAATTTTTATTAACAAATTTGCTTAAGTGACTAAAAAAGCAAAAGATGATTAATAAAGTGGGAATTCAGCTATACAGTGACCTTGTAATCTTCAGCATGTTTCTGTTTATAAAATCACTGTATACCTCACTGGGGCCTCACCGAAGTACATTCTCTGTCCTTGCTATCACTGTTTGACAAGAATGATGACAAAGGGGAACATCCGTATCCAGTTTTCTTAATTTCTCTCCCTTTTCCCTTTTAGACCTGGTTAAGAAGTTACATAAAGCTGTTCCAGGCTCCATGCCAGCGCTGCGGAAAGTTTCTGCAGGATGGCCTACCACCCACGTGGAGGGATTTCCGAACACTTGAAGCTTTTCATGATACTTGCAGGCAATAGTAGCCCAGCCGTTGGTAACACCAGTGAACAATCTGTCAGGCTTGGAATAGAGCTGATGGTTTCATAGGTGGTTCCGTTTCTGAACTAAGTAGTGAGGTTGCGCTAATACATTTGACTCTTTTCAGCCTGCAAGGCACATGTGAGACTAATACATTTTGAAGAACATGGGTAAGAAGCTGTATATGATCGCTTGATGCTTCCCAGCTGAAATGATGGGTCTGGGGAGGTCTGGCAGTAATAATCATTATTCTAAACCTTAATGAAAATATCTGTGTACAGTTTGCACTTGGTGACAGAATTTGCAATGTTGAAGACTTTTATAAGCTCAAAATAAATTTTGTATTCCAGAATTTGTGCTATTTATTTCATTATTTCATCAACAAAATCCTTGGTTTTGCTGTGGATTTTTCAATGCTGCTCTTTTTTTTAGAAAAACGGGAAACATTTAAACATCTATGCTAATATGATGGGGGTGGTTGTTGCAAGGCTTCTTATCTGACTGCTGGGGTTTTTTTGTGGAAGAGATTATGGCATTGATTAAACATGGAATTTCAAAGGCATGTGGCAGCTTGGAAGATGCAATGTACTTTCTAAGGCAGGGGGAAACAGATGTTTCCCTTTACTAAAATTGTAATAAAAAATGCTAGCAAAATCTGCGTGTATTAAGTGGTTAGAAAATGTGTGATGAGCAGTGACAGTGTGTATAATTCATCATGGTTTAGAACTGAAAGTAGTAAAACAATTCAGCCCTAAACACAGCTTCTGCAGTGCAGAGACGTACAGCATGTTTCCTAAATGATTTAAAATTTACATGCAACATGCCAGCAAAGAGTAGGATCCCTCCCAGGAACAGTTGTGCTTGGAATGGATGAGAATATTTGGCTTCTGCGAGCCTCAGCCATTGTTATCTTCACCCAAAGATGGGGAAGGTCCCTGGTCCCGTCCCAGCTGAATGCTCGCTGCCCTCGGGCTGTAGCGGGTTAAGTGTCTTCTCTGGTATATTTTTGAGGCCTGTGAGTTTCATCTGTCATCTCCTGATAGCCACTTTGATTGATTCTGCTGTCATTCCCACTAGCACACCCCTGTTTCTTTTACAAGCCACAAAGGCTTGGGTAATAAGCTTGCTTTTGGGAGCTGGTTAGGGGAGGTCTGGAGGAGCTTTGTCACTCAGTTAATTTTCAAATAAATAGACACTAAGGTATAGTGCTGCAGGCTAATTTTTGAGGTTCCTTCTGCCTGTGTGAAAAGCTGTTGCAGAAAGGAAAAACGCCCATCTCGGAGGCTTTGGTAGTGGCAAAGTTTGGTTTGGTTTTCAGCAAGGATTGTTGGGTGAAGTTAATTAGATTTAGTAGAGAAGGGGATGGGGAGGACACAAAAATGGGGCAGGAAGGGGAGGGACCCTTTTTTTTGGCAGCTGATTGAAATAAGGGGTTCAGAGACTTTAAAGCACTTGTTTAATTTAATTTGAACCTACAGCGTTTATGAAACAGCCTGTTCCGTAGCTGTGGAAACTGAAAAATGAAGAAACCTGAGTATCGCCCTGTATTTGCGTGATACTAAATTAACTGTGTTTGCTGGTAACGTAAAAGACTGAGCTCCCAAAGACAGCAGCTCCTTCCTGCAAGGAGAGCATGTGATGTGGGAATTTCAGCTTTCTGGCTGTACAAATCCGTGCAAGACTGGCTCATATAAAAGAGAGAGAAACTTGAAAGAAAATACGTGTTTGTGACTTCCTTTGGAGACGCAACATTGTGTATGAAGAATGAGCATATTCTTGTTTGAAGGTGTTGGTAAGTGAGATCTGATTTTTATTTTTTTTTCAACTTTTTTTGATTATTCCTAATCGCCAAACAGATGCATTGCCGTAGCAGTGGGGTAATGGCCATTTCAAATCCAGCTGCAGTGGCGTTACCTAATGAAAACTTTCTGCACTATTATTTGACCCAAGTAGCCTTCTCAGTACAAAGATCACCCAAGACAGAACAGTGTGTGCATCTTAGATGAGAGAGCCCCTTGTAAATAAGGGGCCCTGCTATCTGTCCCATTACTGCGCTAATTAAAGCCCTGCGTTTCTGATAGTGTAAGCATTTTTTTTTTATTAATAAAAAGGTCATAATACGGTATCCAACCTGCTTCAGGCACTGCTGTCTGCTCTGTTCTGTTTATACTTAAATAATGGTGTAGAACGCAAATCCTGAAGTTCACAGAAGTAGCGTATGTGGAATTTTGTCTTGGCACTTGGAGATAATTAGTTGCAGAAAACAGCATCAGCCAGTCTCTGTGTTAATTGAGCCTGAAATTTTAAACCTGTAATTGGTGAGCCGGATGGAGAGGCATGAAATTCACTTGTAGGTACCTCAGAACAGAAATACTTGTCTTACAGAAGTGCAACGCAAACCGGTTTGTCACGTTTCTTCCCCCAGAAAGCTGCAGTACGAGGGAATCTCCCCACCTCGCAGAGGCCCTGGCAGCAGCGGTGATTTCTGTCCCTGCAAGTCTTGAGTGCGACAGGTTGAAATACTTCCATTTTGGGGGAGTGGAATTCAACTATCTAAATTCTAAAGCTTCCGAATTTCAGCGGTTTGGATGCAGTATGTGCATGTCTCTACTTCTTGCCCTGAAGGTCTGAGTGCTCGGTGGCCAGTGCCTGATAGCCACGGAGAGATGGAATTCCGAGGCAGACAGGATGCCTTGGAACTCCGAGTTTTGCGTGTGAGGAATAGGAACTGGGAGATCTCTTCTGGCTAAAAAGCTGTTCTCACAATACAGCGTTTTGGTGTTCTTCCTTAGCTTTGCAGCTTGGATACTGGACATCATTATTTTTCTTTTTCACCCTCGGTTAAAAGGGATGGGTGACAAAAGCAGTTTAATTGCAGGGTGAGTGATCTTACTTTTTGTTTAATCATTTGAGTTTGTTGCAGCTTAGCAAACAGCTCAGATCTCTAAGGCAAATGGCAAAGACCGTGATCCCTAAGGAGTGGTTGGCTCTCACCTCTTCTAGAGCACCTTCCAGAACTGCATTTCTCCTGATACTTATTTCTGCAAGGCAAGCCCGCTGCAGAATGAGTGGCAGCTCAATGTAACAGAGAGAAAAGGAAACTAATCTACATGCAAAACCAACAGTGCTTCTTTTAGTGGCTCAGGTGGTCTGTGTTACAGAGCGGCATTGTTGTTTATAGTGCAATGGTACATTAATCTCACCTAATACCGCAGGAAAAGTCATTGCCTCACCCTGGTTAGTATCATCTTGGTATCACTTACCCTAATCGGAACACGCCGTCTTCTATTGCATCCCTGATGTGAAGAAATCCCATTTTTATTTTCCCATGTGCAAACCCCACCTACTGTGCTTGTGGCGCTTGCAAGTGCTAAAGGTTACAAAATCCATCTTTTTGCTAAGAAAGCAACTTAATTAATGTGAAATTTTCTCTCGTGGAGGGAACCTGCAGCAGATACGCAGTGCATATTGCAGCCAGCTCCCCTCTTCCCTCCCAGCACCCCTCCCCAAACCACTTTAATTTCTCTGCCAATATTGGACAAATGTAACAGGCTGACTTTTTAATTTTCTACTCCCAGGTCTCCCTTGTCCCCTCATGCATTTTTCATCACAGCTCATGGCTCCCTCCCTGCCTGCCCTGTGAACAATATTGATCGACTGATTAAGCCATCAAGCTATAGCAAACAACTTTAATTTTCTAACCAAAGCCTTTCAGTTCTCTTCCCTTTCTTGCGTATTTGTTACTTTCTTTAAGTTTTTAATGTCTACTTGGAAACAAATACTTTTTTTATTTTTAATTAGTCCCTAGGTTAATTGGGAACTACGCACCGCCGAGAGCAATCCACATTAAAATATTAACCCAGGAAAAGTAATAAGAGAGAGTGGGATGTGCTAGGTACAGTTCTCTGTTTCAAAGCCAGAATCATTCCTGCCCAAGCTTTTGGAGCAGGGCTTGTAGAAGACTTCGGGTGCTTGTCTTTTCTCTTTGGTCTCTGCCAACAGCCTTAAATTTGACTGGGAAGAGCGGAAGCCCGCGGCAGCAGTACAGCACCCCCAGCCATACCTGCAGCGCTTGGGCTCTGGGAGCCGGGCTGGGCTTCCACAAGGTCTTGGATCACAAATTAACATTCCCAACTAAACCCACCAAAGGCTCATCAGGTTTCACACCCGCTGCTGCCTGCGTGCTCTGAACGCTGCAGGAGTTCCTGCAAGTATACGTGAGACCCGGGTTGTCTCCTAAGACATTTTTAAGCCATGGGAATGATGAAGTGAAAGGGGATTGACCCAACCTGAAGCCCAGGACTGCCAGGTGAGTAGCAGCACCTTTCTGGCAAACTCGGTGCATGTGGTTCCAGTGAGGCATGTCAGAATCGCGCTGTGGGTTTGCAAATTGCTCTTCAAGGTAAAAACGCAGCTTCAATATCAGGATATTGGTGTTTCAGTGGAAGCCTTAGGGCTCTGCATTGTGCGGTGGTGCAGCATTCCTGTCTTAGGTGCTGGTCCTTTAGGTAGCACTGAGCCATGAGCGCACAAATAGGGAATTGCAGCGTGTGCTGAGGATCCTTGTTTCAAGCATTGGCTAGACTGCTTGTTCTGGTGTCTCCAGGTCTGTGAATTACGGAGACAAGCAAAACCTTCCAAAGGAATCGGGCCACGGTGGATGGAGGGTTTGCATAAAGGCAGTGCCAGGACCAGGCGTCTTTACAGCCCTGTAACTGCCCCGTGACTGGTCTTTCTACCAGTATTTAGCTGGGAATCGGTGGCTCCTTACTCTGTACCAATACACGCAAAGAGCTGAGCCCCTGGAGGTGGGAGATGTGGCTCCACATGCTTCCAGCGAGGTGGCTGAGCTGGAGGCTCGGCTGTCTGATTCAATAGCTGTTACCCACCATGGCTTGGAAACCTCAGACGTTTCTATTGCTGCCCGCACCGCCGCCCATGTGGCCTCAGCACAGACTTGTGCTATGGATATAGTTTACATGCATGCAATAGCGTGACAGATCAGCCTCACAGCCGGCTCTTAATGCAGGTTTCAGCAGTGGGTTTAGCACCTTAACCCATGTCCCGGACTGCTCCCTCGGGGCTGAACCTCACAGCCTGTGCCGAAGTCTCCAGTTCCCCTGGTTTATCACGAGCGCACCATTGCTGGTCAGAGCTTTTGTTCTCCTAAACTCACCTGGTGTCCTTCAGAAGAGGAGATTTTCTGCAGGTAAACAGGGGAAGTGTCGGCTTTGCCTGGGTTTCTTCACAAGTGGGCTGTTTTGCCCATGGTTGCGCATTGGTCAGAAGCAGCCGGGGTGCAGATGAAGTTGGCTGTTTTGTGAGCAACAGCCCCAAAACAAAGCTGGCTCAGAGTCATTGGGGTTTGTGTCACCTCTCTTGCTTTGATATCTTTCAGTATCAGATAATTAGTTCTTATAACGACATACACGTGTCATGAACTTGTTAGAATTTTTGAGGTCATCTGTTTTTTTTTTCTTCCCTTTTAAAACCAGGTGATCAAAACAAGAGACATCTCCAGATGTGCTCCTTGTTAACACGAGGAGAGTGGCGAACCCTCAGGGAGGTCAGGGGTGTATGCCTTTGCAACAAGCGGGGTTTTTTTATCATCTGGTGTTTTATCCTCTGTAAAGTTCAACAGCAGCACTAATACCTGATCACCAGGTTTGTGTCAAAAAAATGAAAGGAGATTAGAAAAATGAAGTGTGGCGTAGGAATGTAAGTGATCCTTTATCGTATGTTGAATTGTGAGAGCCCAGGGGCAGCTGAGCATTTTATTTACTTTTTTATGTTAATAAGGAGGCTACTTGAAAAAGAGAGTCCTTGTAGCTGGTAATAGAGGGGTTTGTGCTGATGAAAAAGTTGCTCTGAAAACCAAAGGGGTTGGGCTCAAGGACAGAGATGTTTTGTTATTCAGGTGCTGGGAGAACTCATTTTGGGTTTAAAGATGCCGATGTGCACCACGCGTGGGTCTGTCGTTGGTCAACATCTCCAAGAAGTTCCTGCAAGTCAGCTGAGGAATATTTCCAGAAAACAACGAATACATGAGAAATATTAACAATGAGATAATTTTGAATTCATGAGAACCAATATTTGCGTGGAGAATGCAATTATAAGAGTTACACTCATGAAAGAGTAGTGCACGCTGGGACTGCTGTACCCAGTTGCAATTAACCCATGGTACCAACACTGCAGCTACCGAGTTTTACAACAAGCTGCTCATTCGGTATCTGCAGGTGAAGAATTATTAGCAGGAAATTTCGCTGTAGCCTTGGTATAAAAATAAAATTGATAGTGAGGAGAAGCAGCCTGTGCCTGTGCAGCGCTGCCATGCCCTTGTCTCTCACCATCTGCACCTCCTGCATGCGTTTTGGGTTTCATTAAGGTATTTTTAGCCCTTTTTCTTCCCTTATAGCCTCGCTACTGTTGGCAATCCCTCTTTAAAATGCTGAGAAGAAAGCAGGAGCCTTTTCTGTTTTAAAGGCACTGAAGTCCCATCGGCCAGGGCTCAGGGATGCCAACGGGGCTGTGGCTTCCCCTTGGTTCAGAACAATTTATTGAGCAGCTACGGGGAGAGGTGACCTGTGGGCACCGTTCATTTTGTGCCAGATGAAAAAGTCCGCCAGCCATCGGTTCCTATAGCTCAAGAGGCTGGAACCCACCGGGAGACCTGAAGGAAAGTGAAATGTCAGAAGAGAATGGCAACTCGGGAGAGTCCGCCGAGGGGCTGGTGCTCGTCTGCATCCCGCTGGAGGGCATAAAGCCGGTCCCCGGGGGGATGAAAGAGCAGTCCGGTCCCCGGGGCCAGGGTGAGCCGGAGGCGGGTGAGGTCCTAAAATGCTGGGTTTAAGCACGAATCACTAAAACACGACCTTAATGGGAGGCTTCGTTACATTTTGTTTTCTTTCTCTGAGTTTTTACACAGCTGTTGTATAAATCCTGCTGGCTCTCATGATAAATTCCTCCAGAGCCAACAGGTGCCTCTGCCTTGACGAAACGCTCATGCACATCCAAACCCCTTCCCGTATTTCCCAAAACCTGGTTTTCTGACTCAGCTATGCCCCCAGCTAAGGGGAGGGAGAGAAACCGCTCCGGTCCTTTACGTAAAGGTGTGTTCTGCCTGGGCACTGCGTGGGTTCCCGTCTGGGGTCTGGATGAGGGTTCCCCCTCCGTAGCCATGGAGGGAGGCGCTGGGCGCTGGTGTGCGATGGGTTCCTCATCCTCCCGCTCGCTTCAGCTTCCACCACTGCACATGGTTTTGAGGCCACAGCGGTAGAAGATGACGGTCAAATTAGATTCTTTGTATTAAATATTTTTCTCCTACTGAAAAACACGAAGGGATTAAATGCCAAAAAGTAAAGCTGCTAAGCTCTTCAGATTTTCTTCTTGTTTTACTGTGCACCTCGCTATACTCGCATAATTACAGACATCCGTGAAATTAAAACTGCAAATTGCTGATGTAAGAGAGTGGAGGAGCTGTGCGATGAAACATTTAAAATTACTGCGGTATGACATTTTCCCATCCTTAAAGGAGCAGCGGGTGATCAGCGAGGAAGAAAAATCCTGCTCAAACTCTGCTGATGACTGTGTTAATTGTATTGGGAAATTAGAGGTGAGCTCTCAGGGATTGCTGCAGCTGCTAGCGCTGGAGTTGGCAAGTGTGCAGGGGATACTGCCCTCTGCGAGGAAGAAATTCCCATACTTGCTCCAGAGGCTTTAAAACATTTTCTTTACAAATTTAGCTCTCGTCTTTTGGTTTAGTCCCACATTTGACAAGTTTCCAAACCGATTCATTTGCTGCTGTTAATAATTCTTTTGGTGGTTTTACTGTTAAATGGGCCGTTACAAAATTCAGCAGAAGGTTTAGTATTTCTTTTTCATCTAAGAATGTTTTTAAAGGGTTTTCTTGGGGATGGGGGAAG
The DNA here is from genome assembly GCA_035590275.1 of Ibycter americanus. Taxonomy (NCBI): domain Eukaryota; kingdom Metazoa; phylum Chordata; class Aves; order Falconiformes; family Falconidae; genus Ibycter; species Ibycter americanus. The sequence goes on along the minus strand of JAVJGI010000065.1, from coordinate 4,618,572 downwards.
GGGGGTGGTTCACCACTACTTAAAAAGCAGTCAAACATGAGCCTTTTCCTAGCACACTCCGAACTGGAAAAGAGCTGAGTTACCCTTTTTTTAATACAAGCCACCTTATAGCGCAAGGTGGAGAAATCGATAGGCCCTCACCCAGGTTATCAGAAACGCTGAAAATATTTATCATTAAATAGCAGTGATCTAAACAAAAGCTAACACCTTCAGGCCTTGAGATTAAAAGTGGATTTACTTTAGTTTTCCCAAGTATCATGCCGTCAGAGCTCTGGGCAAGCACTGTGTAAAAATTGCTTGATAGAGATGCAATGGGGAAAAAGTAAAGCTTTTAAAGGGCATTCAGAAGGCAAAGTAAATAAATAAATAATAATTAAAAAAACTAAACCAAAAAAGCCCCACCTTTAAAGTCACTGATTTTTAAGTTACATTTTAAATTGATGCTGCCAACCAAAACTTGTTAAGACTGTCAGCACAGAGTAACGTGCCCTTGGTCTGGTTTAATGCCATTTGAATTCCGCTGTTTTACCAGCTTTAGCTGAAGCTGTTTCTTTCTAGGCTCCTATTCCAAATAACTCACACATTCAGATACCTGGCATTTCGTCCTCTTCCTCCGTTATTTCAAGGAAGCTGCAAAAAGCAGGGTTCAGTCGCTAATCTTTCTTATTGCTCTCAAAGGCCATCAGGGCTGAAGAGTCTCCTGGCTCGTGGCACTCCTCAACGTGAGTTCAGCAGCGGGTTTTGGCACACACGCGCCGCTCCATCCTCCAAGCGTGTGCTTTGATTTCGGCAGCTTTCCCCCCGCGCTCAGCGTCTGCAGGACGACGATGATTCCCTGATTTTCATTACAATGGGCAAAGCTGGGTTTTTTTATTGGCCACGGAAAACCGGATTTCTTTATAATGTAAATTTTGAATACAGTTATATTTTTATCTTTCATCCCTGAGGTATCACAGGCTTTACAAACCCTTTTTAATCTCGGATTGATTGATGTCAATGGGAGTTTTCCACTGGCTTCGATAGATCTTGGACTGGTCCCAGGGTGCAGCAATGCAACGATCGCTGGGAGGGAATGCAGCAGCTGTTAAACCTCATGAGGTGATGCTCTAGGACGAGCAGAGATGCTTTATCAGGATAAATAAAATAGAGGTAGCTCGCGGGTAGGCATCTGTGGACCCCTGAAGCACTAAGAGGTTGGAGATGGGTCTGGGCAAAGAGCCTGGATCCCGCTGTTGATTTAATGCCACCTCCAAGGGTGACACCTGCAGTCCCCGAGCACGGGATGGGCTGGAGGACTGAGGCTCAGCAGAAGCAGGGTGCCTGGGGCCTCGGGAGGGCACAGGGACACCAGGGGGATGGTGGGCTCCGACAGCTGTCTGCAGGCTCTGGGATGAGGGATGCTGGCTGAGAAGGGATGAACTGTTTGATGCTCATCTCATAGTTGCGTTGCGTGGGAAGAGAAAATGGAATCTGGAATTGCTAGGGAAGAAAAAGAGAGAAGGGGGTCCAGACCTCAGGAGGAGGGATGGGGGGGTCACTCCATGGAGGGGGGCTCTGGCATTGCCTCATGTGCAGAGCCAGGGCAGGGGAGCTGTCAGGCCCCCAGCACAGGCTGAAGGTGCCCTGGACTCTTTTCCAACCACTGTTTGTAAAGAAGGTGTTTCTCCCACCGGGATTTAATTATACCCTGTTAAATATCTCTACCTTGTGTTTGCAGAGCTAGCTAAAGAAGCAATGCCGTTGTGTGTGGGGCACGTACTTGTATTTGCTCAGGGACTGGCTTATAGAAATATCCTAATATGTGGTGTAATACAGACATAAATCACATCACTTTTTTTGAAACGTGCTTGATCAGTCTGTGCTACAGATCCCCCCTGCTCCCCCCATTCATAATGATCTGTCTGTCTGCGGTGCAAGATTAATAGTAGCCAGTTGGAGAACATTAAGTTGATATTACCTGGAAAGAGAGCAGACACAGTTTGAATTAAGGATTTTAATGGGATTGACATTCCTACTTTCTGTGGGAAAAGGTGACTGACCGCTTGTGCCCATGGCAAAGCCCCCGGTGCACGGATTGGCATGAAACCTGGCCCACAACAAAGCAGGGGCACTCGTGCTCTGCTGGGCGAGCTGGTGGTTCAGCATCGGCACCAGGATGGCACCGAAGGGGCCGAATGGTGGCACAGCACCATGAAATGCCGAGGGTGGTGGGGCGCATCCCCCTGGGCTTTCTGACCAGCGGGATTTCACACACACGGCATTAACAGGTACCTTCACACACACAGCCCTGCCTGAAGGGCTGATAGATTTTCTTTGAAAGATCTAAAAGCCGAGGGGTGAGACCCCAAGAGACACTTTAAAGCCACTGTCCTCCTTTCACACGCGTCCAAGCAGCTCGGTGCGGGAAGCAGCCCAAGTCGCTGCCGCCGCCTCCCCTCTCCCGGCTGCCTCGTCGCTCCCCAGCGCGGCTCCAAGGACCTTTGCCAAAGGTAACCCCGCAACAAGCCCATGTCCTCTCCTTGTCCTGCTCTGAACTGTTTGGTTGCAGCTTTTTCGCCCGAGCTTGGTGCTAAAAATACTTTACAGGTAAACCCTGGGGAGGATCTTGCCACCGCTTCATTCTCCTCCTGCTTCCTCTTTCCCAGGCAATTTCCCGCGCAGCCGAGCTGGCTGTTTTAACCCAGTGGAAACGTGGTATCGATCACGCTGCTTTACAAAGGGAGGGGAAACACAGCCCCTTTCGTCTTCTCCTTGTGTAGGCTGATCCCCTTGTCCAGTTTGGATTTGATGACGGGAGGGGTTTTAATCCAGAAGGATCGGAAATCTTTACCTGATCAAAGAATGCCCCTGCACGGCAAGGGCTTCAGACAGGGGCTGCGGCTGCAGCAAGCAGGTGGAAAAACAGGGATGCAAAAGGGATCCCTGGCTCTGGAACCGGTCTCAGGTGTTTGGGGGGATGTAATTGCAAAATGAGCTCCTCATGTGGCATAAACCCTCGCGCAGGATGGCTGCGGCCATCTCTTCAACTGAAATCCAAACTTGGGTATTTGTTTTAATTCCCCCCCTCCCTTCTGCTTCTTCATTAACTCAGTCATTTTTGAGCGTGAACACCCAAGCTGTAAATCTGAGGCCGTTTAGCAGGTTAGGTGAGCTGTGAAAAGCAGATTTGCACAATTTGCAGATTGCTTGTTGAGGTGAGAGCTAATGCTGCTGACTCACGAGCTGATCTGATGCTGTTGGCAATCCTTCCCCAGCCTCCAGCTATTTCCATCCAGCCCTTCACCCCCCTCAGGTTTTGGCAACATCCGAAGTTTATTCCAAGAACAGAAGTTTTCAGGATCCAGCAAAGCCACCTGTTTTGCCCCCAAATGGTGCAAATACACCATCGCCACTTCCAGACCCTGGCCCCAAACATGATTTTTAAGTGTTCTGGGCTTAGCCTAGCAATTAGTATTCAGGCAGGAGAGGCGGCTGCCGGCGGGAGCGGGAGGAACGCCTTGGCTCGATCTTTATTCATAATCCGAAAGGCGTGCGTGCTCTCCGGCTTTGGGCTGCTGCAGTGCCGGAGGCGCCAGCTCCGGCTGAGCCGCAGAGGACCTCTCGGGTGCTCCGAGGCTCTGCTGGTTTGTAGCATTTCTGGATGATTCCTGAGCTCAGGCTCTCGCCCAGCCCGGCAGGGGCAGGAACTCTCCCGGCTCGGGGCTGACGCCGGCGATGCTCGCCCAGGGCAAACCTCGCTGAGCGGCAGCGGGCACCTCCCTCGTGGCTGCTCGCCTTGCCCTCCCCGTGCCAGCCACCTCTTGGTCCTCATCTCTGCACGCTGACATAAAACCACCTCCAGGTACGAGCTTTGTGGTGGTTTCCAGCGATCACTTGGAAATCCGTGGCGGCGGCCGGGCAGGGCAGAAGGGTTCCCCTGCCCTGAGCATCGCTCCCCTCATCCCTTCGGCTCCAGGGCCACCCAGACGGGGGAAAACCACGTGTTCTTCCAGCCCAAGGGCCTTTATTCTGGGCTTAGTGCAGAAATGGCAATTCTTTTTTTAATCCCTTAAACTTCTCGCTGTGGTTTGCATCCTTCTCCCAGAGGAAGAAAGCCACTTTGGTTGCTCTGGAAGTTTAGCAACGTGTCCCAGGGTGAAGCCTGCACCCGCTGCATCCCTGGGCTGGGATGTGTTGGAGAAAGGGGGTGAGGGGCACGCTGCTCTGGGGGGGCAGGTTTTCTCTGTGCCCCCTTGCCTGGAGGCACCGCAGGGTCCTCAGCAGCCACCAAACAGCTGCCACAAGACAAACATCATGGGAGCTCCATCCTCGCACTGCCCAGGGGAAGGCAGTGATAGATTAATCTGAACAAAGATTAATCAATAATTTATGCTGGTGTTCTCACTCACCTGAGGCTTAGACAGACTTTGATATGATTTGATGGGGTCAGACCCACCTTGCTTTAATTAAAAGTGATGCTGAAAATTAAAAGGAAAACCTATTGGCTACTGGAACTGAAATCAATCTACGATCAGTAAAGAGAGACTGATTAAAGAGGTGATGCCCAGGAACGAAAGGACAGATTCAGCAGGCGCTTTCTGAAGGCCAGATTAGTGGGACATATTGAATGTAAATACACCTATCGGCGTTTTGTCATGGCGTGGCCTTTAGCGAGCGAGCTGTTCGCATGCCGTGATAAATGGCTTTGCACCAGGGAAGGTGCGGCGGGAGTTCAGGGCTGCGGCGGGAGTTCAGGGCTGCGCCGGGGGCTCTCCCGGAGCATCGTGGGGGTGTTGGGGGGGGATGGAGGGCAGTGGGGGGAGCCGGGGCAGCGTCAGCAGAAGAGCTGAGCCCCAGACCCACCACCCCTTGCTCGGTGGGGTACAGGAGGGTTAAGGCAGCGGGAAATTCAGTCTGCCTGGGTTTTTTTGGCAGCGAGTTGCCTGCCAGCAGGCTCGTGCAGGACCCCGGGTAGGGCAGGGGATGGGCTCTGCAGCCCGCTGCCATGCGTGCTCTTGCCTTTCTCTCCGGCTGCCGAGCTGTGGTTGGGCTTTGCAGAGGCAGAGCTGCGGGGACATTGCAGAACATGCTCCGGAGTGAGAGCAGGAGGGTGGTTAATGATGGACCCAGCACTCTGCGGGGACTAATTAAGCAGCGTTGCATCCACCTGGGTAAATGGAGATGCTCTAGCAGGAGAGATGCTGTAGGAACGTGGTTGAAACCAGAGCTCTGACAGCACAAGACTCGGGGTGGGGAAGACTGAGAGAGCAAAGCCAGCGCTTTCAGGAGAAGGGGTCTTCACCCTGGGAATGGGGCAGCATTTTGGGGGCCCCCAGGTGAATTAGGGCTGGTCTGAGGAGCTTGTGGGAAAGGGAGCAGTTCTGGGAGCAGATACTGCACTGGGCTCTTTGCTGCTGTCAGTGAAGATGTAAAATGTCCTGAAATTCAGAAGCGATGCGGGGGAGGGATGCTTTCCTCTCACCTACCTCCAAGGTAACCGGGCAAGGCACCGAGTTAGCACATCACTAGAACATTAGCAAGAGCCAGCCCTGTGCAACCTCTCCTGTGAGAGTTGGTCTCGCTGGTGTGACGAGGGAAGAGCCTGGAATCACTCCCGGTCACGATTCAAATCCTGGAGCATCCCTGCATGCAGGGATGTTGCCCATCTCTCTGTGCAGGGCTGGATTTTTCCTCTGAAAAGCCAAGAGAAAAATAAGCTGAAATGTTTCCTTTCTCTCCATCTCACCTTCAACCCTCTGCACACCAGACAGGGGGGACGAGCAGTATTTTTCCAGTCCTCACGTGCCCTTATCCTCAGCTCTCCTCCGTGCCTGCAGAGCCCTGAAGGGACAGGGGAGGGTGAGGATGGGGTCGGGGCTGGCTCCTGCCCTTGGCTACTGCAATTGCTCTTTTTTAACTTCCCTGTCACTTTGCCAGGGGAAGGAGACGGTGCGGAGGCAGGTGCTGGTTGCAGCACAGGGGTTTAGGAGTTTCAGAGGCTGCAGGCGGGAGATGGACCCACCGTGGGCAAGGCAGAGCCGGGAGTAAAGCGCTGCGCTGGTGGGAACGGGCCGGCTTTGGGGGTGAGGGGAGAAGCCTCCCTGGGAACAAGGTGACTTACATGCCTTAAAATGAGCTTTTGCCATCAATTATTAATATGCAGGGTCTTGGAAGGAGCTCAGAAATGGGGCATGTGTGTGGGGCCCCTACCGGCACCGCGGCTGTACGGGGATGGGGATAGGACAGGGATGGGGATGGGGACAGGGATGGGGACAGGACAGGGATAGGGATGGGGATGGGGACAGGACGGGGATGGGGATGGGGAGGGAAGCGGCTGAGGTGCGGCACGCGAGCCGACGGACCCCCAGCCGCTCGGGGGTTTGGATGCAGCTTCCTCCCCTGCCTGCCTTCCCGGAGCTTTGATTCCTCACTGACAGCATGCTGAAGGATTGATCTGAGCGGGGATAAATAATTCATGAGCTTTTTGGGGTTTTTGAGCAGCTGTGAATTTTGAGACGCGAGCTCTGCGCAGCAGACGCTGTTGGGACTAAAAGAACAGTTTGAGGAGAAAGCTGTATATTTTTGTTGTTGTTGTTGTCTGTTGCCGTTTATAATTTCTAATGTCCTCTTTCTTTTTCCTCTTTAATTTTTTTAATGCCCTCCTCAAGGCCTGTTTTGTTCCCCTGGCTCTCAGGAGGGGGCAGCGGCAGAGGCAGCATCCCACTGGGAGTGGATGGCTCCACCAGCCACGCTGTGCCGGGGCATCATCCGACATCTCAGCGCCGGGTGAAGCTGTAACCTCGGCCTGACGGGAGCCGCTTCCCAAGGGCACCCCCTGCTCCCGTGGGCCTGTGCAGCACCTCAGAGCCACCTCTGACCGCTGGCATCTGCAAAGCCCGAGCTGCTCCAAGCCCTGAAGTTCAGGGGATCTGGAGAACCCCTCGGTTTCTGCTTCACCATCACCAGCTCCTCTGCTGCTGTCTGCTCCTGATGGGCAACACATGGATCCCCTTGGAAAACAGCGCTCGGAGCAGCTCTGGGCACGGCGGCACGGGTGGGAGAGGGGATGCTTGGAGCTGTTGGCACAAAACACCTGGGGAGGCTCCGGGGAGGCTGAGGACCTTTCCCTGGTGGTGTCCGGGCACGGAGCAGGGATGTGTTGCTGGAAAAGCTGGACTGCAGCTGCCCTGGGAGCATCTGCCTGGCGGCTCAGTGGGGCAGCTCAAAATCAGCCATGCCAAGCTGCGGACACGGTACGGAGAGGAGAGGGGCACCCAGCCCAGCACCGGGCGCTGTGAAACCCCACCGAACGGCCGCAGGCTGGCTGCAGCAGCTCCCAGGAAGGGAAAAATGTGGTTCGAAAGATTTCATAAGGGAAAATTAATAATAAAAATATTCTGTTGCAAGTCAGCCAGAAGTTGTAGACTCGGATTCCCGCGTTGCTTTACAGCCGGGTTCACAGCAGAGGCAGGCGGTGCGGGGAGGATCCCGCTGCTGCCTCCGAATCTGCGGGGACCCGCTAATGCTCATCCAAATCAGAAAAATCTTTGCTGTAGAGAAGTTTATTTAAGAAACCGAGAGCAAGAGGCAGCCCCTGCACTGCCGAGGTAGGTGTGAAGCCCTCTGAAAGGCCCCGAGGGCGGCGTGCACCAGTGCTGCCATCAGCCCGCCATGGAGAGGAGGAGGGAGGTGAGACCGGAGCCCTTTGCCTCCTGCCCCCCACATCACCCCAAGGCTGCCAGCCAGGCCAGAAAGCCCCTTCCCAGGGAGGGGGTTTGCAGCCGGGGGAGGCTGAGCTGGGGGCTCCTGCAGCCCCACGGAGCTGAGACTGGAGACGCCTCCGTCGGAGCCCCTTGTGCTCCGTGCAGCCGAGGTCCCGTCCGGGGGTGCAGGGACAGCCCCTCGCTCTGCCCCGGCACGGGGCTGGGGCCGGACCCCCGGTGGCTCCACAAGCCCCTTTCTTTCACTCCAGGGTGGGATTTTCTTTCCCGCTCCCAACAGCTCCGGTTTGGCAGAACAGCAAAACTGGTGCAAAACGTTCATTGCGATATTCCCAGGTGGCGGGGCAGGGATGGCTGTTGGGAGCTTTTGTGCCGCTTCACTCGACTCCTCCAGGTTCTCATTTGTTCACCGCAGAGCAAGAAGAGCTGAAGCCTGCTCCGCGCCGGACCCAGGGGGAGATTCCCAGGGACTTTGGGGTCACCTTTCCCAGCGAGTCCGGTGGTCCTCAGCTCCCAGGAGCTGGTGGGCATCTCCCCAAGAGGAGTGGATGCCCACACCGACACCGGCGCTTTGGGCTAAGCCTCACCAGGGATAAGCAGCTTCAGGCTGATGGAAAGTATTCATGAACTTGGGCTGAATTAGACGAGGAGTTGATGAATGGGGGGGTTGGGTTTTGTGTCTAAATGTTTCTTCATAATACTTAAAAAATGGAGTACCTTGACTCTTTGTTTTGAAATGATGTTAAAATAACTAAATCTGGCCAACATTAATTTTGCAAAGAGGGGGAACATCTTAAGCACTGTGAGAAATCGGGTTTGGTGGTGAAACATTTGCAGTATTTATTTTTTTTATTTGCTATTTTGACAAGGAAAGAGGGAGCTGGGAGGGTGGATTTTGGTTGGGTTTTTTTCTTTTTTTTTTTTTTTCTGAAGGCCACGGCAGTTTTTATCACTCTGCCTTTTGCCGGGTGGGTGGATGTGGTAGGGGACAGTAAAGCAGTATTTGCTATTTAATTCTCGGCCTGTTACGTACAGAAGGAAGATGTTTAAACAACAGTAAGTTGTCTCCACCATGCCAGGTGCGTGAAGGTTTTCCTACCTCGGCTTCCCCTCGCTGGCCAGCAAAGTGATGCAGAAGCCACCCGCATCGGACACGTGGATGGTTAATCAGCTAGCTAATTAATCAATCTCCAGGATCCAGCTGCCAACACAATTTAGCTGGGTTTCGTTTCTCTCTTTGGTGGCTTAATGATGCGCACAACAACTTTTCCTTTGGACTGGGAGATGGACCCGCAGCAGCGAAAACTTTGCGTCAAGAGCTTGATCTGCTCAGTCACACCCGCCTGCCACGAAGGAGGCACAGCTGCGCCGAGAGGAGGAGATAAACTCTTGAAGCGCAGGATGAAGGAGGCTTCAAACATCTCTGCTGCCTGCAAAATAGATTTCTGCTTCCAACTCCCTTTCTGAAAGCCACAGAGATCACAGGGAGATGCTCAGAACAGGTGGAAATCTGTGGCGAGACATTACTTATTCATAAAATAATGTGTAATCATTCCTGTAAAGCGCTGGGGTTGGAAGGGTCACGGTAATTCAGATGAATCCTGCTTCTCCATTTCCATTCCAGGGGTAGGGGAGCCCGGTGCCAAGCGGGATGAGGCTCCCCTGGCGCTGGGAGGAGCGGGGCGCTCACCTCCCTTGCAGCTGGAAGAACACAGGGAAAGCTGGGGAAGGTTTTTCTTGGAAAAAGCTGTTCGAAACATGGTCCCTGTTGATCAGGTGAAGGGCAGAGCAGCTGCCCGCTCCGTCCCACTGCAGAGAGGGTGAAGCAAGCACCTTGTCCCGGAGCTGTATCCACGGGGTCTGCGCAGCATCACTCTGTGCTGCCGCCACACCGGCTGTGTGACCAGGATGCCTCGGAGCTGCCTCCTTGGGGCTCGAGAACCAAAATCAGGGTGGAGCAGGGCTCTGTCCTGCATTTCCTGGGGTACCTGTAGGAACCGAGAGATGCTGCGGGATGCACGCGGTCCCTGGGTGCGCTCCTCTCCCTCCACCCCTGCTGCAAGCACCGGGGTGATGGACATGGGCTGCTGCATCCATCCCACGGGCAGCGCGGTCCCTGTGCTCCAGCTCTTCCTCGGTCAAGTTCTTCCTCTTCAAAAATGGTAGCACGAAAGCCAGCTGGAAATGAGGCATCTTGTGAAAGCAGGAAACCTGTTTCATTAATCGATAGGAGATCAAATGCTCCTCGCCGGAGCACTGCGGTGCAATTACAGTTATGAGATTCACGGGTAGTTATCACATCACTACTAATTAATTTGCTGTGTTAGTGTATCCAGCAAAGGGCTGAACACGGACTGCCGGCAAGGAGTCTCCTGCAATAATTCACTCAATGTAGAAAACGAACTGTAATGAGAGCTGATGGACAGCATCGACGTGGAGGACTTCATCCCATGTGGGAATACTGCTGTATCCAAAGCTGGAAGCTTCCCTGCAGCACATCCCAAACAGCGGCAAGGAAGCAAGGAAACCCCTTCTTTGCCAAATCTGTGCCAATTATTTGGGAAACCAGAATTTATTTGCTGTTCGCACTTTTTACTTTGGAAACGCTTCATAAACCCGACCAACACCCGCAGCACTGCTGTCAGTCAGACACTGGCACCTCCATCCCGCAAGCGGGGAAGGCACGGTGGTGAAGGTGGGTTCCCCACATCCCCCCAGCACAGCAAGGGCACTGGGGAACCCCACATGCTCCCGGCATTGTCCAGCCCATGCTGGTTCCTGGTGTGGTCACCCAAGATGGGCACTGGGTCTCCGTGCCTGAGTGCCACCTCCTGGGGACAGCTGTCCTGCACAAGGTCACCTGTGCTGCACACGTGGGTCCTCGAGCATCCCGGCTCCTTGTAACTCTCACTGCACATCAGATTTTTATAATAAAAAAATAGGAGAGAACTGGGACTGGATGCTCAAAGGATGCCTGAGAAGAGACTCTCCTGACAATCCCGCTCTTGCACACACGGCCATGACCCCTCTGGGGGTCCGGTCCCGGACAAGACCCTTGGGCTGGCTGCTGGCACTGGCTCCTCCCCAACAGCCCCAGGTGCTTAACGGGGCCTTGGAAAAACACCCGGTCTGCTCCTGCCCAGCACCATTTCATGGCTTGCAGTCAAATGTTAGGGCTGGTGTTGCATGTTGGGTTGCATTCTTAGTGCTCCTGCCCTCCCTGGGGCTGGGAATCACTTCTCCACCTGAAAGCAGAGGATACACAGGGACTCCCACACAAATCAGGCCAGACAAAAGCCTGAAAGTCCCAGAAGGGATTGAGATACTTCCAGGGATGGGGCTGGAGCTAGGCTCGGGGTGACTGTCGCCCTGGGCCATTGGGCAGCAGCTATCCCAGGTCTCTGGATGAAGCTCCTCCTTCCACCCACTCCTAGAGGCTCGTCCTTGGTCCTTTCATCAGTTTGACCAACTGAAACACTTTCTGCATCCCCTTGGATGCCAGTAGCAGAGCTGTGATGTGCCGGAACCCAGGTCTTCAGGACAAACCCAGATTGTTCTGCGAAGCCAGGCCCTGGGGGCTCACCATCCCCGCGGTGCGACCCACTGCCCGTTTGGGACCAGGCTGGACCAGGCTCGCTGCCGCAGGTTGCCTCGTCGCCTCGGGTAAGTCATTCACAAGGTGGGACCTGGGGAGAGTCAGGCTGGAGGGGGCCTCGGGAGCAGCTGGGGCTCCTCTTCCCTTCTTTTGTGTGCAAAACTTACAGAGAAAAAAAAAAAACCACCACCAAAACCCAACAAATCAAACCCAACTAGTTCGTCAGCTTTATTTGGATGGAGGCCTAAAACGCAGTCTGGCGAGGCCTCGCACAGCGCAGATGGAAATCCTATATGGAGCTACTGACTCATGGCACTAAAAAAAAAAAAAAACCAAAACACCTGTTAGTCAATGTTCAAAAGGGTTGGAGCTCCCAAAGAAACCCTCCATGGTCCCCACGGGGGATGCTCTGCTTGGGGACCACTATGAGCAGTGGACCACACCCCAGGAGCTACATCCCCCGGCGATGCTCCAGGGCTGATGGGTGTCAAGTGCTCGAAGCCCCAGCGGGGTAATGAGGTGGATGCTATCGACCAGGGTTTTCACCTCCCCCTCTCCTGTTTACTGATTTCCCATTCCTCCTCGGCACACTGCGCTTTTTAATCCATCCAGGTCATGGCCCGCTTGAGCGGGGCCAGTCATGGGGTCAGCACTAACGATATGCTAATGAGGCTGGGGCAATCAATTCCCCCTAATCAGGCTATCGATCCCCACTGCAGGTGTTTCCGATCTTGGGCTGTGCAGGAGCAACATCCAATTTTAACATGGAGGGGCTCTTTGAAGCTGCTTGTCGCAGCTGGATTGGACTTGGAGGAGACTTACAAGTATAGTAAAAAAAAATTATTTAAAAAAAAATTAAAAAGAGGGTTTGGGGATTAGAGCATCCTTTTGATTCCAAGCGCTGATTTCTGGTCTGGTAATGAATAAAAGCTTGATGGCAGCGGTGGGTCAGGGCACACAGGGTCTGGTCCAGGTGGAGGGATGGGGATGCTCCTTCCTCACAGATGTCCCACGTGCAGATCCCTCTCTCTGCCACGGGACACATTGTCTCTTGGGACATTCGGAAAACAATTCCAGCGCTGCCTGAGCAGAGCTTTCTCCAAAGGGACTCTAGAAAGGTAAGAGGTGTCTGGGGGTTTCTCTGCTGCTGTGGGGCTGACAGAGCCTCCTACATGGAGGTGCTTGGAAGGACGAACACAGCCTGTCTTGCACCCCCTGCAGCACCCAGGGGATGCACAAGGATAGCATCCGTGGGGCAGATCCCAGCTCTCCTCCTTAGTCATTGCCTTTTTCCTGAAAGAAAAGCAGCATTTGCTTTTCTTCCCTTCTCTTTCCTCCATGGCTGGTGAAATGGGACCATCAGGGGGTTTTCTCCCAGGCCACCCCCCTGCAGGGGCACCTTTGCCGGCACGAAGCTTTTGGGAGCGTTCAGACCATTGCTGTCTGTGTCGCCGCGTTTGAATTTATGGGGAGAGGCTCTCCAGGACGGGCTTTGCCGTGCAGACATGAAAGTGAGTAGCAAAGCTTCTCCTACAGTATAATTTCCCCTTATTAGTCATGCATCTTTGGGGTGTTTACGTGCCTCTCTGATTTAGTTGAGGCAATTGCTTTTAAGGGCTGATTATTTATGGATCTATAGTATACAGTGCCAGCAGGAATAAATTTCCCCATCTAAATCAGTTATTTTCCCAGCACGACGCACTCCCCCTCGAAATAGATGCACCCACCCCCTCATCACCCAGCCGGGGCATGCGGCGGGCGCCCACCAGCACAGCCCAGCCCGGTGCAGCTCCCACCGCCGCCTCCAGCTGCTCCACCGCATCGGCTCGCCTGGCCGGGGTTTCCCATGTGCTCCTCCCCACGGGGGTTTGCTGGAGGTGCCAGCCACAAAATAGTGTTTTTAGTGGGTTTTAGGTCTCCGGTCTCCCATAGCAGCCATAACCAGATGCACAACAGCAAGTAGGAACAGGTCAGGGTGTTTGATCCCCCCTAATATTTTGTGTTTGAGCCCTCTAATATTTTTTTAGCGTCAACTGGTTTTGGCTCAGGAAATTTCCAGAGCCTGGTGTGGTTTGCCCCCACCTCTTTGAGCTCCTCATCCACTCCCCTCTTTAGCCTACACAAGATTTTCTTTTCCACCTGCAACACCCTTGGGTGAGGATTTCAGCAGCTTGGCTGACCCTTTCATGGAAAATCCCGTTTAACCACCTCTAGTCCTTGCGCTGGGAAAGCTTCTCTTCCTCGCAAAGGGGAATTAAAACCCCGCTGCGTTGCCCGCAGGCTCCTCCACACCTGGAAAAGGAGGCAGCGATGGGAGGGTGGCTTTGCTGCCTGCAAACCTGCACAGGCTTCGTGGTCTTTGAGTTTCAGCGCCTCATTGCATCAGGAAAGGCTGGAATTAAAGTTACATGTGTGTAATGTCACACGGTCCCAGCGTGGATGGATGGATGTGCATCCACCCCGGCGCTGCAGCGCACGGCTTCAGTGGGAAATGCTCTTACACCGAACCCAAACCGCTCCGCCGTGTCCTCGCAGGGATGCACAGCCCCGCTCTGCCAGGAGAGGCAAGCAGCAGAGCCAGACCCATTCCTCTGCCCCAGCCAGGACTGCCGGCACTGCTGCCTGGCAGGCTCGTTAGGTTAATTAGAGGTGTTGGCATTATGCTTTTGCTTTGGGCAAAACTCCCTCTCCCAAGCAGCCCTGCCACAGATGAACCCGGGCTGTGCTCAGAGCCCTCTGCAGATCCACACGGATGAGTTAACCGGGGCTCGGATCTGCTATTCTCACTGGATTGTGCCGGTTACTCCAAGAGAAGTAAAATATGGATCAAAAGACCAAGAAATGCACTTAAAAAATGACCAGCATCTCTGAAGTGACAGCGCCTGCAAGCAGAAGGAGCAAACCAATCTCCAGGAGGAAAAAGCACTGGCAGCACCAGGAAGAGATTGGGAGCAAGGGAGGGCCGGGGGGGTCCCGCAAATGAGATGATTGAGGAGCCGCTGGCTCGAATAGCGAAGCTGGAGGCTGAGGCAGCGGCGGCGCTCAGCACCCATTAGGAAGTCATCAGTATCGCCCACGGCACGGCCGTGCCAGCGCCCGGTGCTCAGCATCACCAGCGGTGCTTGCCCTGTGGTGGGGTGGGGGTGGCAGGGGGGTGTTTGTGTGATGGAGGGGCTGGGTGTGCACGGCGGGGTGAATCTTGTTGGACACGTTTTCTGGCAGTTCAGTTAGTTCTGCACCGTTTTTTCCCCTGATCTACCTGTCAATCCCAATATTATCATTAATTAGAGCGTGCGTCCAGACTCAGCTAATGCAGCGTGAGCGGCCGGCTGGTCTGTCATTAATTCTGCTCGTGGTAGAGGCCAGGGCTGATCTGATACAGATCCTGGCATCCTCACCGGCACAGCCCACACCAGGGCTTGTGCCTGCGGTGCTCGGGTACCCGTAATCATCAGCTGCTCCAGGTCCTGCCAGTGTAACACGGCAGCTCCTGCCAGCGCTGCCGCTGCTGAGTCAGCAGGTTCTTTATTCTGGCTGAGTCAGCAAAAGCACCATCCCACCCTCAACCGGTGCCGGGCTGAGTCCTAGGGAACACGGGTGTTGCCTCGGAGGGGGGATGCCTGCAGGCACCCCCTGGCAAATGAAGCAGCGGGTGCAATGTTGTTTCTACCAGTTTGATGCCATCTGCAGCCAGATGCTGATCCTGGTGTAACAGCTGCACAGAGGTGACCAGATGAGAATTTGGCCCCACAATCAGGCTCGATGGCAGTCCGAGTGTCTTGCATGGTGCTGTTTGGACAGTTTTGGTCCCATAACCACAGCCCTGGGGCTGGATTTACCACTGCCTGGCTGGGCTCTGAGATCCCTGGCCACAGACCCAGTGGGTGCCACTCCACCAGAAGCTGTAGGGCTTTGCAGGCCAAAGCTACCTCCCCCGCTGGGGTGCGGGGTTCCCCAAACATGAGGGTCACTGCAGCCTTTGAGCTTTCCCAGCCCGCCAGGCTCGCCTGCACAGAGCTCAGCCCCTGCCCCAGCCAGAAAACAGCGGGGTGTTTGGGATGCTGAGCTGGGCACTGTCACCTCCCCTCCAGCAGCCCCCTGTGCCAGCCCCTCCTTGTGTCCATCCCCACCCACTTCCCTCCAGCATCCTTCTCCTGGGACTGGCATGCCCCTGGTCCTGGCTGCAGCCTGTCACTGTCACCAGCTCCCGCCTGGAGCTGGCATCACCCCTCTCAAGGTCAGGAGGAGCTTTGGGGTTATCTCTGTGCTCTCCCTAGTCTCCACTTTCCCACCAACATCCTCCCTTCATCAGCCAGAAAACCGTCTTTTCTTAACACTTACTAAGCCCTAATTTTCATCTTACTCATTACTACCAAGTCATTAAGCTGGCAAGGAATTAAAGAAGGTGAAATGAAAAGACCTGAAAGAAGACTGAAAGGTTTGGGGTGGTTGGGTTATTTTTAAAAAGAGACCAGAAAATAATCTCCCAGGATTTAGCAGGTGAGAGCGACTAACCCTGCGGAAGGGCACGTTAAGACTTAGAGATGAGGTTTCTAATTACGAAGAGGCACTGAAGGACCCCGAGGGGCATCGTCCGCTCCCGCCGAGGTGACAGCGAGGACAGCTGGGCACCGGCAGCTCCCGGATGGCCGGACGGCTCCTCCTCAACGTCGCTGCTCAAAGAAAAGATGCTGCAGCGAGAAACAGGGGCGGCCCAGTGGACATTTGTGAGGCTTCCAGAAATGGTCTCTGCCGAAGTCGCTGCTGTCGGTGCCAGACTGAGGCCCTGAGCTTATAAATACATATATGGGGGGGTGCAGTGTGTATATTTAAGGATGTTATTTAATATATGAATATGTTAAATATACGCATACTAATATATGAATATGTTTAGGGGGTATATTTAAATATATGTCCATATATATGAAGCTATTGCTTTCAGACAACAATTTTCAGCCTGCAGGGTTATCGACCAGTGTTTTCTCCAAGGATGGCTCTGTCATCCACGCTGCATGTACATATGGCGTTTATGAAATGCTTTGAAATCAGAGGTGGTAAGTGCCTGTCCGTCTGTCTGTCCCCACCCTCCTCTCCGTGCACTTGACCTCCAGCCGCCTGCGTGCCCCCAGGGCTCCTGGCACAGCCCCGGGCCGTCTCCTGGCTCTGGGATGGGGCTTAGGTTTCCCTGGTGAGCACCCAGGAGGTGTTCGCAGCCCGGCTTTGGGGCAACCTGAGCTTCTCCGTGAGTGACCTGAGCATCCCATCCCTTAAGGAGCTCATGCCATCCCCATTCCCAAACCCATCGCCCACCCAGGCTCCGCAGCCACCAGGCAAACCAGCAGGATCAGCTGCCGCTTGGGCATGTCGCACCAATGCATGGCTTTTTTATTTTTATTGTTGTTTCCCAGACTGAATTAAAATAACAGTTCTACAGAACAATGTCAGACCTGCCAAAGGAATCCCAACTCTCTGGTGACTTCATTAGCGCCAGTGCCTCCAGTCAGCAAAGTCACGGGGCTTTATTAGCGCAAGGTGGGTTTTCTTCTCTCACCCTTGCACATGCAGAACCCTCATTAGTGGGGAAGACAGAGCACTTAAGAGTCCCGTTAAGCATCCGTCCCAGCTTGTTTCATCTCCTCCTTTCCTGACACGCTGCCCCGCCACCTCCGGTTTCACCGGCACAGCGAGCCCCGCCACAGCCACGGGGGTTTGGGACCCAGCGCCGTGGTGCTGTGTCCTGCCGGGGACTCGGGTCACCCCCGCTCCGCCCGCCCGGCCACGGGGACCCCACCAATGTCTCCGGCCCCACGTTAGGGCTGTGCTTGCATCTCTCATCAGCAGCCCTGCACCGAGCTGGCCGGCCTCTGCTAGAGCCATTCCTGCTGGGAATTTCCCGGTTCTCCAGCAAGGGGAGGTAAGGAGACAGCAAGACAAAAGTGCATGTAGCACACCTCTCTTCATGGTCTGAACTGGTGTTACTGGTCTTAAACCCTCCTGGGCAGGAAGGTCTGAGTTCCCGGCATCCTGGCTGAGCCGGTAGCCGGGGGGTTGGGGGTTGTTCCCACCCCGCCGCTCGCAGCCCTACTTCACATTCAACACATCCCTGGTTGAATTGCGACCCTGCCGGTCTCCCATTCATTTTGATGCATTCAGGATGGTAAGAGGCTGTTATTTTATGATGGATTAACGACGCTGTATTTGCTTTTAGCCTGTTTTATGGTGCCCCGAGTGCCTTGGCTATAACTCTTCTGTTTATTTGTTTTATTATCCCAACAGGCTGCTCATGGAGATTACTGCGAAAACCCCCGCTTTCCCCATCGCGTGCTCTCCCAGGGAGGCTGGAGGAGATCTCCCACCCCAGGTGACGCAGGGGCCCACAGCTCAGCCTGCCCGTGTCCTGGGAATGCTGCTTTGAAGCTGGGTGTTGTGGGTCGGGTGGGCTGGTTGCGAGGCAGGGGGGCTGCCTGGGGAGGGAGGGATGGGGTGCAGGAAGCCGTAGCTGCTTTAATTCAGTATTTTTCTCAATGGATCCACCCACGCGTGCGCAGGGCTTGGGGTGGGCACCACCCTGGAGCACGAGGAGCTGAGCAAGGAGCCAAGGGTTTAGGAGAGGAGGTGCAGAGCCACCGCTGCTGCAGGGAGGTCACATCCATCTCCCCTCCATCCTCGCTGCTGGGGCCCTTCTCCATCCTCACCGGGGTAGAGCTGTGCTGCTTCTGAGACAAGCCCTGCAGGCGGGTAAGGTTTGGTTGGAAAGCAAACACAGGCTGAGGGCTTTCCCCGTCTTTGGGGATGACCCTGGGGGTAGCCCCAGCCCCATACCTGCTCCCCAGCCCGGGGGCTCCTCTCCCACCTCCCTCCCTGGCAGCTCCAGCACCACCTCACCTCCCCTTGCCTCTCCTCCCCAGGGGTTGATGTATTTTCAGTGAAGTACCCGAGCACTAATAACTCACATTAGCGCCTCTGGCTGACGGCTGCCCGCGCCGAGGGCCAGATCCCATTTCAGCTGAAGGCCCAGCTGCGAATTTCCAGCAGCAAAGGTCAACCGGGAGCTTCGGGGATTAGAGCAGTGGGTGGAGGGGGGAAACAAGAAATGAAAGGGGAAGATAAACATAGAAGTCATACAAAACAAATAGCTGGAAGTAACTCCATTAAATCAGATATTTTTAAAAGGAAATATTAAAATATTAACTATGTAATTAAGTATTTATTAATTAAAAAGGAAGCCAAGCCGCATTAAGCGGAGCAAAGCCCTAATCATGCAAATTCTTGTTTAGCTCAGCTGCCAGTTCAATGGACTCTGTATCTGGCTTGCCAGGGCCTTGGGCTCAGGTCTCTCATAGGGACGGGGAAGCAGATTCCTGCTGAGGTTAGAAGAAGCAAAATCCCCTCGGTGTTCGTTTTCCTGCCCTCCCTAGGTAAGAGCTGCCCATGGTGGCTTTTCCAGTGGCTCCTTCTGGCAGAGCCCAGCAGCTGCCCAGGAGCTGGGCTGGCAGTGGGGCAGCGGGGGAGGGCAGGGGCGATGGTTTCCCTGGATGTGCATCGCTGCCGTTCCCCCAGCCTTTTGGCAATTCCTCCTTTGGTGACATCCAGGCATGCTGGGACCCAAGCACTGTTGTCCTTGACCTCCCGAACCACAGGAGCTGGATATGGAGGTGAATCGCTAAGTCATGGACTGGGATGTCTCAGCAACTGGTTTGAGGGAGCCCTCAGTGTCCCCCTGGAAGGAGCCGGTGCCGCCGGAGCTGTGACTTTTGTGGGGATGCTGGAGCCAGCACCGGGGTCACATTGAGCTCTCCCAGCCCCGTCCCAGGGAGCGCGAGCTGTCTGGTGCCTCTGACAAACTCATCTGTCATGGAGAGAGGGCCATCGGCTGTGAGATGCCACAGAAGAGAGAGAATTAAAGAGGGAGAGAGAAAGAGCAATCAATACATTATTTAACAGCGGGAATGCAAATGACAAAAAATTAATGAGGCCTCTCCCCCTACCCCATACCCCTCCCCCAGTCCTCCTTTGCTGTAAGATTGCTGACAAATTCTCTGGAAAATATCAAAACAGCCGGAGGGTGTAACCTGCCAGAGTGATGCACCATTATCTATTATTGATGGAAACCTTGACAAGTTCCCTTTAAAAAAGGAGAGAGAAAGGGAGGGAGAGAAGGGGAGGGAGAAATTGCATCTAATCTTTGTTTTAAAGCTACAGTTGCTCATTTTCTCTTCCCCGAGGGCGGCCGAGCAGCAGAAGTTGTCACCACCGTGTCACCGCGGTGTGATGCTCCCTGAGCCCCAGCGCGGCCAGGTGCCTCTGGGCTGGGGATGGCAGGGAACGGGCACGGGGGTGCCAGCAGATGTAGGGAGGAAGAATATTTGTCTCTCCCTCCATTACCCCTGTAAAGAGTCTTTTAGTCTTTTAAGCCTCATTTAAAGATGAAATAGGGCTCAACTGGCAGAGACGCACTGTGGATTGTGTCTGGGGAGGAGCGAAGTTAGGGGCCCGGGGTAGGAGGGAGGGAGCAGACGATCAAAGCAAGCGACTCAGTAAATCCAGGAGGAGAGGCCGGCTGTGGGACAGGAGGAGGAGGAATTCCTGGTAGAAAAAGTGACTAGAAGAAAAAAATATCCAGCAAGTCCCTGAAGTATATCAAAACCACTCCTGAGCAGCAGAGAGGCAAGAGACCATGGTGGCCAGCACAGAGCCACTATCAAACACGCCGGCGAGTGACATACTGCAGGGATTAATACTTTATAAATGTCATTGGCCTCCTGACAGGCTCCTGTATAATCCTTTTCTTTGGCCTCTTACAGCAAACCAGCCAAGCCCTCCGAACAAACCAGGTGGAGCAGGTGGTCCCCACCGCTCCTGTTATCCCATCGCCCCGAGCCAGGCACCAGCTGTCCCTCCTCCCGCCGGTGCCACCGTCCCATCCCCCTGCTATGCGGGAGGCACCTGGGTGGCTTTGGCTGTCCCAGCATCGCCCTGGGGATGCTGTTTGCTGCAGGGCGGTGGGGCAGGCCGATGCAGTTGATGCCACAGGAGCTCCCCAGCATGCCGAGCATCCTTCCCTCCATCCCTGAGTCCTCCTCGAGTAGCCACCTGGCTCTGAATTTCTAATCCGCATTTTTTCTGCCGCTCTCATATTTGCACAGCTTGCTGCCGACTAGACGTGCAGCTTTAGGGAGGGAAAGCTGTCGGCGTGTTGCACGTGTGTGCAGGAGCCGTGGGCTCTCGGCTCATCTGCCATACGTGTGCCCATGCTTCAGCGTGCCTCAGTTTCCCAAGGCACACGTGAGAGAGTCACAGGCACTCACCTTGAGATCCAGGGATGAAGGGCACACCGTAGGTGCCAAGTATTATTATTCACTGTTGCTTTTTTTATAGGTCCTCAAATGTGTTTCTCTCATCTCACAGCCAAGTCCCTCAAGGACGCTTACGGGATCTATTCCAGGCAGATGCTGAAATCCAGCTCCTGTTTCCCCATCAGTAGCTCTGGGCCTGTCCTCGGGCTATTTAACACGAGGCTGTTGGAGGTGTAGGAAACACCCCCGGAGGTTTGTTTCCTCACCCCACTGTCCTGTCTTCAGCCGAGACCACGCCGGAGACCTCGAAGGTACAAAACCCTGGACAGGACAGTTTGTATCTTGGCTCATTTAATCCTGGCAAACACTGATGGTCTGGTTTCTGCCCACCAGCATCGTGGATCCTGCTGAGCTCCGCGTTCCAGTGAAAGCTCGTGGCAGGGAGCCCTGCAGTTCTGCCTGCTCTTGGTCTGAAAGGTGTCACCCTCTCGTTGGATTGAATGTCTCCTGTTTCGGTGCTGCAGGGGCAAACTTTTGCTCCCAGGCACTTCCCCTACACCAGCTGTTGCTTTGTATGCCTCTGCCATGCCCTCCTTATCTTCACCTCTATCCCATCCCCTCTTCTTCTTAAACTAAATAGTCCTAAATCTTTTTAATCTCTTCTCATGGATTATTGATACTATTTGTTGCACTTCTTTGGATCTTTTCCATTTCTGCTCTGTCTTTGCTGAGATGATGGGGTGATGAGAGCAGACTCCTGCTGAAGGTGAAGTTTGTAAAGTCGCGGCAACGTCTGCAGGTTTGCCTCCTCTCCCTGCATTGCCCAAAGCTGCTGGCGGTGGGGAAGGGGCTGCTCCTGCCCATTGCTTTGCACGTTCCTGGACCTGCCCATAGCAAAACACTCAGACTGCTTCCCTGAGAGCTTATCGCTCAGGAAGACACCATCCATCAGCAGAAGGATCTGTGGTTTTTTTCCATGTGTTTGCATTGGAGTTGTCAACAGCAGTTGAGATCTGCAGTCATGTTGCCCAGCCCCTGCTCTTTTTTTGAGTTCTCCTTAGCATCGCTCAGCCATCACTGGGATTCAGGCAGCTGGTTTGAGTCCCTCCCAGGTCTTGCTGCTGCACGGTCCAGAGCCTCTCTGGACCCTCTGGACACAGACACAATGCTGCTGCTCCGCATGGTGCCTTAGCATCATCCCTGCGTGACGGGGAGCAGTCACGTTCCCCCTCCTCGGCTCGCTCCTGCCCAGCCTCCACCGAGCTCCAGCTCCCTCCCAGCACATCCTCAGCCTCAGCAGCTTCTTGTGTTTGCAAATCCAAGCCCACCGGGAAGGATGCAGGCAGTGCACAGGCTCTCATTTAACTGGGGAGGTGGCCCAATTTATGCAAAATTATTTGGCTCCTTGGGAAATGTTGTGAGCTGGGGCGGTGGCAGGCGTCCTGCTGTGGGGGTGTCCCAGGGGGCAAGCCCTTTTGCCAAGTTGTTGTGCCCACTTGTTCTGCTCACCTGGATACTTTATTAGTTGACTCAGTTCATTTTTTGGTTATTGGAAGGTCACTGGTCTATGATTCCCTGATTTTATCCCTTGGGTCTCCTTCAAGTTGGAGTTGAGGGTTTACTGCTTTTCCAGCTTGCTGGGGGGAGGGGGGATGTGTGCTAACAAGAAGTTTATTTTCTTCCTGTCACAGCTGCAAGGAATTGTGTCTTAATGTCCATCTGAAATGTGCTGCACGCTGGATTTTCTGCCATCCAGACCACAGCTGTGTCAGTTTTATCAGCAAAGGAGCTAAACCCCTTCCACCTTTAAGCTGGTGAGAAAACAGGATTTGGCCCTGTGATAATAGTAAGGAAGGCTGAGTGAGCTGCAGGGGTGCAGGGGCTGCTCTCGCTGAGAAGCTCATCTGTGCTTCTTCTCCCAGGCAGGAGATGCAGGAGCACCGGGGCTGGCTGCGCCCACCCATCACCTCCTTGATGGACCACGCCACCACCCCATGCAGAGCTGCAGCCTGGGGGACGTGGGCTAGCCTGGGGGGCATGGGCCAGCCTGGGGGGCATGGGCCAGCCTGGGGGGCACGGGCCAGCCCAGGGGACACGGGCCAGCCCCGGGAGCCAGCAGGCTGGGGCTGTCACAGCTCCCCGGGCAGGCTGGCTGCTGCAAGGTGCTCCAGTTAGATGTCAGAGGCAAATGGGGGGACAATTCAGGTCTGTGGGCTTTGTGCCTGCTTCTGAGCACCCGGAGCTTCCTTGGTTAATGGAGACAGGGCTGTGACTGAGATTTTGACCCCTCCACCTCACCACACTTTTCACTTTCTCTTCTTATTCCTCAGTTAAATTCAGCCACCCCTAAGCACACGGGAGGCACCCCCCAAATACCCCAGCCCGCAGGGAAGCAGGAAGACCAAAAGAAGCAAAACGAGATCATGAAGCTGGTAGACAGCAATTAGAGAGGCGATTGCTGAGATGGGGCTGCCGAAGAATTAAGAAACTCCAGCTCCTGCAGTGGGAGCCCTCAGCCCAGGTAGGCAGGCACAGAGCTGACAAGGAAACCAGCATTTCATGGAGCTGAAGGTCACCCTTGGGCCAGCTGTAGGGGGACAGGGAGCAGCTGCCACGGTCACCATGGTGCTGGAAATGTCGTGTCCAGCCAGAGCATTAGTTTTGCTTTTCCATTGTCTGTTCTGCTAAAGAAAGCTTTGTTGGCAAATGGACTTCATGGGAAGTTTATCTCCCTGCTGCTAACTCTGTGCAAAAAAGAAAAAGATAAAAAAAAGAAGAAAAAAGCAATAATAAAAAGAATCCAACATAAATTCCCAGGCAGAATCAGGAGGTCAAGTTAAAAAAAAAAGAAAGGAAGGAGGAAAAAGCTACACTAAACAACCCATCAGCACTAGCTTGACGACGAAGAGAAGCGCTCTGGGCTGAGAAATAATGGTTTGAAGTTTGCATCATTATCAGGGCTACGTGCCCCACATTTACAATGCTGTCTGAAATGTATGCAAGCTGGGACTTGGGCAGTGTAATGGAAGCAGCATGGGGGTGGGCCAGTCCCTGTTTCAGGGACAGAAGAGCCAAAAGAGAGACTTGCACGAGACATTGCAGCTCATCACCCCACGCACTTTGCAGAGCGACCTCCAAGGGGCTGGGTGAGAGTCGCTGGTTCAGCTTTGTACCAGCTGCCAGGCGGGCTGCTGCTCTCTGAAGTGAGTCCAGAGGGGTCTGTGCCTTTCTCGTCTGATGGCAAAGGTGAAAGGACCCTTTTACAAAAGGGGAAACTGAGGCACGGAGAGGCACGCCTGCCCCAAGTTAGCTTTCTGCACTGGAAGTGATGCTTTTCCACAAGCAATCACATCCCCTCTCTCCCGTGCACATCCTCTGTGCCAGTGCCACTCCCTGTTCAGAGGGAGTGCTGTGCTCCCCGAGCCGGGGTCGTTTGCCCTCATGCCATCTTCAGGCTTCAGCACATCTCCATCCTGACCCACCACAGCCTTGTTTATTCAGTGCTGGGCTCCCCACGTGGGTTTGCCAACATGGCTTGTTCCTGCCCAACAAGACCTCTGCTATTTCAAACCACAACCCTCTGCATCTCACCCAGCTCCCTCAGGTTCCTCTCCCTCGTCCTTCCAGGTCCGTTGCATCTGCTGTCGGCTGTACGGACCGTATGGTGCTTCGGGAACATGGGCAGGTGACACTTTGGCTTGGGCACAAGGTCTCCCCACCTGGGATTGGCAGAGGGAGGAAATCAGAGCTGGGCTGTCACATCCGATTACATTTTTCTCTGGGTGACCTCTGTTTCCCTAACACAATTTTTATTATTTGACTTTGGAATATTGATTTTTATTTCCTTTTTTTGTTTCCTTTTGGTTTCACTGTCTCCTGCAGGGAGTGACTTGAGTCACCTTCAACTTCTGCTTGCTCTGTAGCGTGAGGCAGGAAGGGTCACTTGTCCATGGAAAATGACCTGGAAGAAAAGCAAGGTTTTAAAGAGCGCTTGTGTACTGGCTGGGTTTGCTTCTGACACTCTGAATTGGGCCCCTCCATCCTGTCCCTCCTGAAGCCCCCCAGGCTACGTGGTGACTCCTCTCCCTCTCCAGGAGGTCCTTCATGGAGGTGGGCAATGAAGCAGGTCTGGATATGGAGCTCCTCTGATCTTTGTGGGCAGCAGGACCAGCTTCTGATCGAAAGGGTTTGCCACAGAAGAGTGTCCATCTCCTTGTGTCACGTGACCTTTAATGATGCTTCCGATGAAGGGAAAATTCAGTCGTACCAGGCAGACTAAGATAAATTTCCCACAGACCTGACGCACCCGGCGGCCTGTGCCGTGATATGACAAACTTCCCCCTCCTCTGCTTTCTCAGCACACAGAGGTCGGTCAAGGTTAAGAGCTGGTGGCTGCTGACTGTGGGCAAACACACAGGTGCTGTTTTCAGCGGGTTGGGCGACTTCTCTTTCTGTTTTGCTGCCAGTGGACCGCTGCGACACAGGGAAACGCCGCCCAGCCCATCCTCTTTGCAACAGCAGCAGCTGGTGGTATGTGAAAAATCTCCACATTTTCTTTTCCTTTTTTTTTTCCTCCCGTTTAATTCTGTAGCTCCAGCTCCAGTGCCTGTCTATGACTTCTGTGATGCAGAGTGGCACTAGCTGATGTTCAAGCCATGCTGCGGGGATGGATTTGGGACCACCTGTGTCTCTGGGAAGATGCCCTCAGACTTTGCAAGTGGGAAGGACTGCCCAGGATATACTGTCCCCTGGGCTCTGAAAGCAAAGCGGGATCTTCCCACCTTTCCTGACCTCAGCAACACAGACTCCAGAGTCAGAAGGGAACCCACAGCATGCACCTCAGGACAGGCTCCAGATTCCCTGCTTGGAGCTGCTTTTGCTCTTCAGGGACAGCAAGGATGGACACATGATTTGGTCAGCAAAGTCAGCAGCTGAGCTCCAACCATGCACGGCAAAGATCTTTTTTGAATTATATCCCAATAAACCCCGAGAGGATGAGCTATTGCTGTGAACCTCCGCGCACGGTGAGGTGAAAGGACAGCCAGCCGCCCAACCACCAGGGAAGTGCTGAAAGAAACACCTCGGGGTACCAGCTGGCTTGTTAGCCTCTCCCTTCGGTGTTAGCCAATATATATTTTTGTGGTGATTCACATGCCTATTTTTTCACTGTGAAATATAGTCCCCAGCAGAGGGATAAGATTAAGCCAGAGAAAGAACATTTATAGCCTCTCCTCCTTCCACTCTCACCTTCCTAATTACTTTAAATGTACAAGGGGGGTGTCAAAAGTTGTTAATCTCTCTCTTGCTCAGTTTTTCTTTTTAATAATCCCAGGGCCTGAAGCTCTTCTCAGCCTTCCTCCTCAGATCCACCTTACCCTCCAGTGGCAGCGTGAGGCCAAAAAATTTTTTTGTATTTACTTCCTTTCACAAAAGACCAAGAGAGGGGCATCAAAAAGCTTCGCTTTAAGACCACCTAACTCCAGTGAGCTCAGCATCACCGGGTCTCTGCCCTCCTGCCCGCGTGGCTGGCTGTGTTTTACAGATGGGGAGCCCTGAACCAGGGAGCGACATGTCTCCAGCAGCCAGAAGATCCTGGTCCTGGGCTCCTGAAGCCAACACTGAGCCCAGGGCTCACGGGGCTTGGCAGCCAGTGGGAATTCTGAGATTTTCCACGTTTGGTTTTGGTGCCTCATCCCTTTCAGAGATTTGTCTGGGGAACAAAAAAAAAAAAAAAAAAAAAACACCACCCAAACCAAAAGTCTGTGAGCAAGCAGGGAAGGGACCCAGGTGTTTCAGGACTGGGATGTCCCACCTGCAGGCAGAGATGAACCCACTCACTGCCCAGCCCGGGGTCCCCCTGCCTCCTGCTCCCCCTTTTTGTGCTCAGGCGCTCAGAGGACAGCGTGTGCTTTTGGTGAGCATCCTCAGGGCTGCTCCCTCGGGATAACCCGTGCCGGGATGTTTGCCTCCTCCTAGCACCGGAGAGTTTGCTTGGCTCAGGCTTGGAGGGGGGGGTGTCAGCGCGGCGCCCCCCCCCCCGCCCCCCAGCCCCATGTGCCGGCATATGCTGCCCTCTAGAGTCAGCACCCAAACTTCCCTTTTTTTAAAGGAAAAGGCTAGGAGAAAGCAAATCCTGTCAATCATGTGTCAGAGTGGCTGAACCAAAGAAAATCCTATCCCCTTCCTCGCCTCTCCTCCTCCCCCCCCTCCCCGGGGTTCGGTAGAGTGAGACCCCTGCGGGGGACCAGCTCGCACAGCCACGGACGGCAGCGACGGGGGGGGACCCCATCCCCACCTGCCCCATCTTGCCAAATAACAGCTTGTCCCCCCCTCCGGCACACGGAGCACCAGGGTCTGTCCCGCAGCTGGGACCACCAGCCGGGTACCGCGCACTGTGGCACCCAAAAACCCGCAAAACACTGAGGCTGCCTCAAGGAGGTGAAAGTGGGGATGTACCCAAAATCAACCCAAAATTTCCCGTTTGTGCTTTTTTGCTGATATGAATTTTCATGCAGCCCACATCACGTATGTATTTTTCCAGGGGACTGATACAGAAGCTTTGCCCTTGCCTGCTGCAGCTCCCAGCTCCGTCCCCTTCTGCATCGCTCCTCTGAGTCTCTCACCCAGAGCCTGTCCCCTGCGATCATGCTGCCTTCTTCTCCTTCCCTGAACAATTCCTCCCCATACACTGGCATCTCAGTACTATTTTTTCCACCACTGAAGACCTCAGAGGAGTTGCATCCATTAACAGGAGGTGAGAATCTTGTCCTTATGCTTTAGGCGCTTCCACTGATTATTTTTTTTTGCCATCTCTTCCCAGCTGCAAAGCTGTCCATGCTGAGGGCTGAGCGTGTATGGTGGCAGAGGCACATCGGGTCACTGTGGTGTATCTGTCGCTTGGGGATCCTCATGTACTGAACAAGGTCTTTGCAGGGAGCTGGTTGTGTCTTAACCAAATCACAACCATGCTGACCAGCAACATTGCCAAGACCAACGCTGGTCTGGAAGGCATCGTGCAAGAAGGCAGCTGGCTGAATTGCGTTTCCCTGTGTAATCCTAGTTATTCCTTGCTAGTGCAACCCACTTGGACAGCTGTGTTTGGGGGTGAAGAGCCGCTGTCTCCCGGCATTTCTGCAGGGACAGACAGTGCATCACCCCAGCCCCGGCCCCACAAGCCCAAGGAGAGCAGGAGAGCAAAGGCTGGGGTGGGAGAAGCCGCCCGGCAGAGCGAAGGGCACTAGAGGGCAGGAGAGCTCTTTGCCAACTGCACGTCTCAATACTTTTTATTTCTTGCACAATTTCCCCTGTTCAGTGGGGTCAGTTGTAAAGTTCGGTGACTCGTTGCAGGCAACGACCCCTCTGTTGGCCTTCCCGAGCTGCTGCCAGCAGAGGTGGGCAAGGCTGAAGCCAGACTCAACCGCAGGGGTTTGCGTGCCTGGACCGAGCGCTGCTGGCAGGATTGCTGCCAGGTAGTTTCTCCCGGCGCAGAAACATTTGGAGAAGCAGGCTCCATCGCCGGCCCCCTTCTTGCACACCTCTTGCTGCAAGGTGGACTTCAGCACTGCACTCTCATCCAACAGCAAAGCAGGCACCCACGTTGGTATGAAGACTGGACATACTCGTCTTCTCCTCTTCTTGATGTAACATCAGCATCTGAAAAATTGGCTCTTTGCAAGGTGCTTCAGTTTCACTCCCTCTTGAAGGTACCCAGCTACTGTCATCCCCTTTCTCCCCAGCGCACAGCAAGGAACATCCCACAGGATCTCACAGGAAAAGTCACGTCTCTCTTCACTGCTCTCCTGGCCCCGGCTCTGTCCATAACAACGCATTCACACCGATGCAGTCAGCTCGGAGGCATTTTTCCGCAGCCAACTCAATGGGATATTTAGAAGCATCAGGTTTTCCCAGCGTTGTGAGTTACATCTTCATGCAGAAACCACAAGAGAAACTCCAGCATCCCCCGAAGGCAATACATCACGGGCAGGATGGGGCTTTTTATATCGGAGACTATGAAAAGACCTTCCAATTTAGTAGCTGTTCTGTTCGTATCACACATTATTGCACACACGCTCCTTCTTCCTTGCCCAAGTCTGAAAACGGCGGTGTAAGAATAGCAGCTTCTTACTTCATCTGTCTGCTTCCTGTGTGTACTCACAGCAGGGTCTGCTCGCGTTAGCATCTCCCACTACGGCTCCTACTTACTGTTGCTCACTAATACCAGTGAGTCAGCACAGCTCAGCGTGGCTACAGCCACCTTTTACATCTGTGCGAGAGAAGAATCTGGCCCTGGATCTGTTTTGGTTAGTTTTATGAGGCTAACGCACTCAGGATCTCTCGTAAAGCTTCTAAAAAAAAAATTTAAGGAGAGAAAAATGCATACCCTCCCTCTTCGAGATTTCCT
Organism: Ibycter americanus; assembly: GCA_035590275.1. NCBI lineage: Eukaryota > Metazoa > Chordata > Aves > Falconiformes > Falconidae > Ibycter > Ibycter americanus. Next base: position 4,589,580 of record JAVJGI010000065.1, on the reverse strand, counting down.
CCTATAGCTTGTGCCCAGCCCCTGGTGTGTGAGATGTTTAAACCAGCTGATGGAGTCACTTTCAAAGTTGTGTGTAAAACTCCCAGCGCCGGCAGCCGGTGGATGATTGATTCCATGGAGGATGGAGGCTCACCCGGCTGGCAGGGTGATTGCCCCGCAGCACAGGGCGCTACCTGCCAGTCAAGGCACCGCTGTGACATTTGTCCCTAATTAAGTTGTAGCAATAAGATAATTTTTGAATAGGACCAGATAAGCCTTTGATTGTTGCCCAGGGCCTTGGCCACCGGCTCTGGGGTCGCTTCCAGCGGGAGGGAGCCCACCGCCCGGGGGGCTGCCCACTCAGAGGGGTGCCCGGGTGAGGGTGGGGGGCGCTGCCCCTGGGGCACCCGTGGGTGCGTCCCCGCTCGATGCTGGGAGGACAAGCGGCCGGGCCCGGGGTGTGCAAAAAGCCATTATTTTGATACGTTTCCTGGCCGGTCTGGCTGTCACCAGCGGATAGGAACTGAAGTTGTTTCTTCCTACCCTGAAGAGCTAAGCTGGCACGGGAGAAAGAGGCTAGAGGTGGCTGGAGAAAGGAGATATTAAGGTGTTACCCAGTGCTGAGTTTTAGGCTTTTGGCCCACCGGCTTTGACACTCGACCAGTGCCAAAGCTGGCCCTGTTACTGCGGTATATATCATGGTACGTGAGACACATGTCCGGAGCCTGACATCCTCCTATTCCCTCTTCGTTTTGGTTTGGACACTGACGTAGCAATGGACTTGTTCTGCTCAGCGCTTGGCATTGACAATTATAGGGTCGTGGGGAAAACCAGGCTAAGAAAAGAACAAAGTGAAGGTGTGCTATAACCTGTGCTTTACTGGTTTTAAAGCTGTGAGTGATTGGGAGGCACTTTTTTGTTCTGGATAGCGGCGTTTAACAGCTATTTACGGATTTGTGGACTGTTTCAAGACAGTGCTTTGTCTTCAGTAGGCAGCTGGTCAGATTCTTTGGAAGGTGCTATTGGGAAAGCATTACAGGGAGTGGTCATTAAAACCCTGCCTAAACTTTTGGAATAAAGAGTTGCTAACATAGAAAACCTGGATAAGTGATTTCTGTTCTTGAAAGTTTATGTTATGTGATTTGTGAGTGACATAATTTTATGTGAAAACCTAACTCTCTCTTCAGTTATACAAAGTTTGGGCCAAAGAACGGGCCATGAATTCATGAGGTATATAAGCGCTATTAAAAACGCTCGCTTTTATGAACTCTGAATTTGTTGCTATAGTTGGTCTGACAAAACTCTTTGGTTTTCTTAAGGCTTTGGTCGCTGTGATACAGCCCTAGTATTTTGCCAGAGAGTGAGGAGAAGACCTATCTGAACTTCCCTACACAAATTTTGTACAGTGAGATTTGTTGCTGCCTTTCCCTGTTTACATGCTGATTACGTCTTGGAAGTCTTAAGCATCTCGAAGCATCCAGTCTTATCAAGACAATATTTTTCCTGCCCTTCTCTAAGCTCTTCCCATTTTCTGAGTCTTTTCCGTTTCTACCAGAGAGAGAAGTTGATCTGAAGACTATTGTAGCTGAAAATCCACAGTTATTTATTTCCCCAATTATTTATTTAATCACGTTAGAATACTTTTGTCATTTAATCCAATGTAATCTTTTCTCACTTTTTGTTCATCATTCCAGAGTTGGTCAGATAGTCTCATTAAACTCAATGACAAATAGATAGTCCTTGAGTAATTAATTTAGAATACAGCAGTCCACATGATTAGTTAATAATATTTAATGACTTTTGTGCCGTTCTTGTCTTCATATGTGTTACTAATTAGAAGATTCTTATAAATTCTCTGTTCTGGGTCTTAGACTCATAAGAACAATTTTGAGAACAAAGCCATTATTTTTCTTTCTAAGGCAGGGCATCATCAATGCTCATTAACTTTTCTCTTTTAGAATGGGAAGTAGAACTTGGTAAATACATCATAAAGAATCTCACTGAGGCTATGTATTGATGTAATAGCCTGTTCTCTTTCCTGCTCTATTTTGCCATTTTAAATATCTGTGAGATGTTTTTGCCCAGGAAGCCATTTCCAGCTTGCTGGGTTTCTATACGCACATGAGAATTTGCTGTCTTTGGAGTCTTCTTTCAATTTGCTCCATTTCCAAGTAGAGCTTCTCATCTTGTTAAGTACGAAACAACCCTAGTTTCACATGTATGGAGCATGTGTTGCACTGAGCTGTATGCAAGCGTGTTTTTTCCATTAATTTGGTGTCATATGTGATTTAGATCTCAGGAGCAGAGTTGACCTACTCTTGTTTATTTGTCCTTCATCAGTTTGTGTATTGTGTGCAGATTCTATCAAGCTACAGTCTTTTATATTATCCTTCAACTGACTGGCAGATACTGAGTAGCATTGGACCTTCCTTAAGGCATCAGTATTGGAGATTCATGCAATAGGAAAAAATGTCTTGCACAGGGTATAGCACCTTACTCTGTGCCAGCTCTTTTGGAATAAGTACCTGTGTGTGCAAGCTTTCAACCAAGCTAAATGTGATGTCATTTTCCCTCTTTTCTTGAATTCCTTTATGTGTGCCATATGGTAAGACCCTGAAGCAGCTTATACATAATAATTTGTTGCACACCTGTCCTTGTCAAAAGTGTTAAATGATCCTCTGTAATGTTTCCAGGTGACTCTGGATACAAGAAGTATAAGCTCGGTAAGTTTAGTACTGCAAGATGTTACACGTGTGTGGAACTGGTTCAGATTTTTCATTAGTATCCTCTTTTTGTTGAAGAGATGGCTTTTAAGTACACCTTTTTTTTTTTTTTTTCCTCAATTGAGGAAATCTGTTAATGCTGAAGTTTTCTTTCCTGAAAAAAAATAAATGTGTGAGAGTCAAACTTTAAAGTGACTTTATACCTCCTCCCCTTTTCTTTAACTGTGTATATATATTCTTTTTTCCAACTGCAGAAAAAGTTAAAGGGGAAGAAGCTTTTTATAGTATTCCAAGCTATAATGAGCTATGATTTTTAGAGCCAAGAAAACAGCTTTAACTATTGATGAGGTGGATTTAAAATATTTTCCCTAAGCCTCCCTAATAATTTATGAGGTGGTTTTAGATTCCAGGTTTTCTTAGTGTTGAATAACTTCTAAATCAAACTGTTGTGTGTCACTAAATCTTACAGAGATCTAAGTATAGTAGGTCAGAAACTACAAGGTATTTTTATCCAGTCCAACCTATATTCTTGTCAGAAAGCCATACCAAATTTATTTAGTGAGACCTATTTTATGTAAGCCTATGTTTAGCATTACTTTTTACTACCATCCTTTATTTCTTTGTTGATTGTATACTGTGATTTTCTGCAAGACTGATACCAAGCTAACCTATTGGTGTCACCCTGTTTTCTTGTTTTAAATTATGTTAGTGATATAGTTTCTTTGCAGTGTTCTTTAGCCTCAGCATTTACTGAAAACTAGCATCAGTCTTTCAAGAGCTTGTTACCTTGTTCTGTAAAAATCCTTAGAGACTAGCTGTCTAGTTCTGCAGATGTTAAAATACTCACTTTTGGCAGATAAACCTGAAATTTTTCAGTCCAGTGATTGTGGTAAACAAGTAGTAGGGTTTTGTTTTTTGGGTTTGCTTTTTTGGTTTTTTTTGTTTTTTTTTTTTAGATACTAAGCAATGTGGTTCTTAGCCTTGTAAAAAGCTTTCCTAACATGGACCCTTGTGTTTCTGCAGAGCTAGCACATTTTCATAGAATTACAACATAACGAGAGAAGGGAGAGTGAAAATACTTGTTGCAACTATAGTGACAATAACAATAATTTAAAAATGCAACATTTTGTTATCCAAATTGTAATCAATTTTGTTGTCTACTGCCTGTGTTACCAAGATTGATTAAATGTACTGCTAATACCATACTTTAGAAACAAGGCTCCTATCAGATAATAATGTAACCACAGGTTGTGGGCTACAGGATTGTTTTTATTTCTTTTTCACTTTGTAACTGAAAGAAGCATGTAAAATTCCAGAATTTTTGACAGAAGCACTTTGCAAAATACAAGTCCTGGAAATGTTTTGTTCATTAGAAAGATGTTACATTACTACTTTTCTCATGAAAGGAGACAAAAGCTTACCTTAGTCATTTAAAAAAACAACAGTGCTGCATAGTCCTTTTAGTCCTTTATGAGTAACTTTTTCCTGAAGGCTCTGTTTCTTGGTTAATCTAGATTATACAGGTGGCATTCTAATACTGCCCTTTTTCAGATGTCTTCACAGGAATTACGTAACAGCTTTCTACATTTCGTATCTGGATCCTACTGAATATTTATGAAGCTTGAACATCAATTATTGTACATTTTAAGGTGATCTGTCACTATTTCATTAAAGCTTGTCAAACAAGCTAAAACTACGTGATACTGGAAATTTACGTAGTCAGTGCAGAAAACAGAGCTTATAGGCGCAGGGATGTGCCCAGCAAATGAAAGCATGTCTTGCATGTGTGTCAAAGGTGCTTTAATTGAGGCAGTGGAATAACCAGAAGTTAGAAGTGGTACACTAGATCCATGATACCTATTCCTAGTGGCTTGGTAGGTTCCCACTTTGTGAGAAAGTCAAGGTATTTTTACAGGTAAGTTGTGAAGCTCAGTGTCATGAAACTGCTGCAAGATGGTTTAGATGGTTAGGTTTTTCTTCTAATCAAAAGATCATTAACACTGTAGACTTCAGCTGCCTGTGTGGTGCCTTGGAGATCACACACGGTGCATTCTGTGATTTAAAATGGCTGTCAGGTAATTTTAGGGTGACATTTCATGTATTTTGTAAGGAAGCAGCCTTTTGTTCTTATGGAACTATTTTTGGCAGGGCTAGTCAGTTATCTAGTAGCCTCTTAGTTTATTGGCAGGATGTTTTCAGTGTGGCTTGCTATATTTTATTTTTCTAATAAAAAAGATCATATTTATATTTTTCCTTCCCTAATCCTTCAATTCATGGGTATGGTAACATTTACATTGTGCCCTGAAGATCATAAGTGGTGTGCCAAGAGTTTTCAGGGGAAGAGGTGGATGTTGAATGAGTTTTTAGCACTGACTAAGATGAGACTTTGTCTTTATTGGCATTGGGCCAAATGGTAAATGTTTGTATTTAACTGTAGCTTGAAACATTGGATGAACAATAGGTGAGTTGTGAATATGGTATTTACTTGTATCATGTTTAAATAAATAACTGTTAGTGCTACTAAGGAAATTTTGCACAAAGATTACAAGGGAAAACAGGCATTTCCTCCTTTGGAAAGCAGCTCTTGCCTGACTTCAGAGCAGCATTTTCTGAATCACGTGGCCAGATGCTTTGACTTGGCTAAGAAAGCTGAATCAGAGCTATTGCGCAGCTTCTGAGTCAGCTTTTCAAAGTTTAATAAAAGTTGGTTGGTTGGTTGGTTTGGTTTTGTTTTGTTTTATTATTTTTTTTTAAAGCAGTCCAGATCTGTAAAAGAAGACCTAGAAATTTTACAAGGCTTTGAGCTTGAGCATGTCATGGAGACATACTGAAAGAAATGCTTCTCTCTGAGAAGATGAAGAGAGAGAGTATCAGGTCTATATTCATAAACATGTTTCTCATTTTAAATTGGGTTTATATGTTGCTTTGGATTATTTTATGGTATATTTTCTTTTAATAGAGTAACTCTGGGTAGTATTTAGGCACAGCTACAATTTACAGTTCCCATAAAACATGATACACTGAAGCATGTTCTCACCCCCTGATTTCTGAGTGAGGCACAAGCCTGAGCAGTGAAATAGAAATAATTGGAGGCATGGTCGTATGTTTTGGTAACGCCTGCTCAGTTTTAGGTTTTAGTATGTCATATGTGGAACGAAAACACTGAACTTTGTTTCTGACCATCATTATCCTACTGATAGTGACTGGAAGCAGGGTAAAACCCCAAAGAGAAGTTGTGGCCTTCTTAGGAAGAAGGCATGCTCTCCTCAGTTTCATTTTCTTTTTTTGAGTGGGCCAAATGTATTTTCAGTTGCTGTCAGAGCAGGTGGTTTAAACATATACTTCAAACCATGTATGATGAGAAGACACCTGGTCTTTTCCAGCAGAGACTCTCAGATCCAGGAGGGGCAGATCCAGGCTGTGGCACTTCCTTGCAGTTCTCAAGCTGCTGTACCAAAGGTCTAACAGAGGCCAGCTGGGTCACGTTTCCATGAAGGTGGAGGGGGCCAAATGCTTTAGTATTTGCTGGTGTTTCATTAAAATTATACCAACTGGAGCAGCTTGAAGGAAATGATGAATCTGCACATTTTCTATGCAGTAGCCAAAGTAGGAATGTGCTTAAATCCTGCCTATATCCAGGGCTAAGCACCTTTCTCTAGGGAGCATTTTGGATTCACGCTCTCTTGAAATTAGGATCATAAGCCTTTTCTTTCAAAAAGGGAGCAAAGGTCAATCTTTGCTTTCAAAACCCAGGAGGTGGCAATGGTTCTGGTTCCCTTTTCGTCATTAGCAGAGCTGTTATCCGCTACACTGCTCACCACATGTGTGGGAGACTTCAACCCAGCTATCCTCCTTCCTGAGGGGATTAATGCCCATAATTCTTTCCATCAGAGTGAATTTTCTAATCACTAGGCTGTTGACTAGTATGAGGTGGTGTTGCTGTCAGAAAAATAGACAGAACACGATGGTGTAGCCCAACACAGAAGATATTAGATGACTGAGGACTAAGGCATTTAAGGAAATAATCCATAAAAGCAAACTAGCAGTTTCAGAAGTGCAAGAGAAGAACATGGAAGATAATTTTTGCATTGCAGATCAGATTCTGTTCAAAGATGTATGAGTGCCTTCCTCGTGATTTCCAAATTTTATTTGCAAGCAGGGATAGAATTTAGACTTGAAAAGTATAGGCAAATAGAAAAAAACAAATTGTGGAATAAAATAATTTGCTTCATAAACTGTTTTGGTGAGTTGCAAAAGGTAAATAGAAAAATTAATGTCAAACATTGGGAAAAAGAGAAATTGTACACAAAATACATTATCTATAAAGTGTGTGTATATGCGTATGTATTCATATGTATACACATGTATACAAGTAGATTTTCAGTTGAGATACGAAAGTGCTTATATGTGTGCTCAAAACAATAAGCCCAAAATGTTACTTCTTTTAATAGTATTTACAAAACTTCCAAGGTAACTTTTCTTACAATGTTTTAGTGTGTGCTCAAAACAATAAGCCCAAAATGTTACTTCTTTTAATAGTATTTACAAAACTCCCAAGGTAACTTTTCTTATAATAATGTTTTAGTAGAGGCTTGGTATAAACAAGCATTCAGGTTTGCTTGTTGTTTTTTCTTTTGCAAAACCTTAGTGCAGAATGTTTGAAAACCTCGAGGAGTTCCTTTTGGTCCTCTGCCTTTTGTCTTTGTTTTCATAAAAATCTAAATGTTGATTATACATGGAGAGAATCGAACTAATAAAAGAGGCAAGGCAGATAAGTTGGATTTTATAACTTAAATTAATGAAGATTGACTTGTAAGAGAGGGGAGTAAAACAAAGCCGTGCTAATGATGACTGCAAGTATGCACCTGTGATTTTGTGGTCCATTGTAAATATTTTCACTTCAGTTTCATTCCAGCGTTGCTTTGGCAGTTAGGGTTTGGTGGGTTTTTTTTCGTTTTTGAGACCTGCTTGTGGTTTGTGGGGGGTGTGTGTGTGTATATATATATATATGTGTGTAAAGTTAGGATGGTGTTGAACAATAAGATATTCTGAAATAAAATTGTGTGCATGTATATTAACATAAATCGCATGGTAATTTTTTTTTTTTTAAGTCATGAATTTGAAATTTAATTTTAAAAGTACCTAAATTGCACTTGAGCTGCAACCACTTTGTCCAGATTGGAATAGGAGGATATTTACAGTCAGGTTTTCTGGTAGGGCTTTTCTTTCCTGTTATGTTATGTTATGTGAAAGACTTGCACAAACAGGAGCAACTGACTGTAACTGTAGTTTGTCATCAAACAAATGGAAGGAAATAGCTCAAGAGCTGCTATTTTCAAATGTTTATGTAAATGAAGTATGTCCTGGTCGTGCAAGCTCTTGAAGGGATTTTGAACTTTACTAGTCCTGTCAAATGTTGGTGTAGACTGGTAATATGACGATAATGCAGGTAACAAGTTTCCTAATGACTAGGTTATTCTTATTGAACCTTTATTTGTAATTGCCTCTTTATAGAGTCTGTTCCCCATCATGTCTTTCTAGGACTGACTTACTAAATTTGGCACAGAGAGTTACGACTCTAAGACAGCCATTTTGCAACCTACATTTTCTTTTCTTTCTGCTAAGTAGCAGCGAGTATAATTGCTCTTCTGTGTCTTTTTTCTGATGGTGGTTCTTCTTGTTGCTCTTCTGTGGAAGTGGGTTCTAAGAGAATGTGTTGCTCCCCTGAAGAGGCCTCTTAAACTTACTCGGCAAGTATAGTTGTCTTTAAATAAGCAGTTGTTCTCTGTTGGCTTCTGTGCAGGTGGTGTCTTTTCAGCAGTTGCAATAATGCCATTGCTTGGGGAAAAAAAAGAAATGGGTAGCTCTAGCACAAGACAGCTTCTAGTAGATATGGGTAGGGTACAGGACTGTTTGTTGTGGTTGAGAGATGTATTACAGTAATTCACATCAAAATGTGAATTTTGAAATGGGAAAATCTTACTTTAACTATGTGTCACTGTAGTTAAAGAAGAATGATTTCTGCTAATCCAATTGTCAGCAGGGCCTAGACTTTGCTAGGCTCCATTATGCCTTTTGGTAAAAAAGGAGGAAAGAGTCATTGAAAGTTCCATGATCTCTTTTGTCAAAAATCAACTGACGTCGAGTCAAAAATCTTCCCAGGCAAGTGTCTTCATCAAGAGGAATGTTGAGACTGTGATACAGTTGTCTGTTGTTATCAGAGAGTTTAAGAGTAAAATTTGCTTTAGAAATACAAGTACTTCAAAAATAGAAAATGTAACTGTTGAGAGTTTATGCACATAAATATAATATTGGAGGATATAGAAAAGAAAAAACTCACTTTTATGTGGTCATATTTTGCAAAGATTTACTTGATGTTTTCAGATTAATTTTTGACTCTTTATTTTTCTTGCCGTTTGATGAGTATTTTTCTGTTTCTAGCTCTTCACCAGCTCTTTTTTGTGCACCATCTCTGATATGAACAGGAAAGTGCAGGGTTTTGCTGCAGGGCATTGGGGCCAACCTCCTTTTTATATTTGTACTCACACCATAATAGTGACATTTTATTATCTCAGGAACATGACTTGAATTTTTAAAGTGATAGCAAGATCACGTATACTTTTTCTTGGTTTATACATAATTACAAAACACTATGTAGTGAAGGAGCACCTACTGTGTCCGAGCTGAACTTTCTAAACTTTCTTAGACAAAAAAAAATATGTACATCATTAAGGATCCCAAGTTTGTGAAAATCAGACTGCTTGGTCTGCTTTAGTTTTGAAAAAAAGTATTAGTTAACAGCAGGCATGCAGAACAACAGGGTCTGTATTGAATGAAATTAGGAAAGAGGAAGTGTGTAGATGTCAATGCAATTGCTGAAAGATCTGAAAACTGTGATGTATAACCAAGTGCCAAAACAATGCAGTTCCTTAGCCTGGTAAGCGGGGACTGAGCGAGTGAGAAGGCAGATCTATTGAAGAGCATTGCAAAGCCGGGTCGGGGTGGTGAGGGAGGCTTGTGGCAAGTAGGGGAAAAAAACAGATCAAATTGCAGCAATGAAGATTCAGCATAGACAAACAGTTTTCTAGTGGAAGTATTGAAAGGTTAGAATAATCACCTGTGGGGACAATGGTGCTCCCATTGCCCAAGGTCTTTTAAGAACAGGTTGGATTACCTGTATTGTTCCCACCGGATAGTTTAGTTATCATGCCCTGGGGCCGAGGGATGGACTGTCTGACCTTCCGAGGTTCCTTCCATCTCTACTTTGGTTAACAGATCTCTAACGACACATTGCACAGATTTTAATAGGATCAGAGTACATAAGTGATACATACTGAAACCTATTTTCCACGTCTCTAACCTGTTTAGCAGTTCTGTTTCAACTGGAATGTGTTATATCTGTAAGAAAGGCTATGGTAGTTGTCAGTGAAAGGGGCGTGTTTCTTGCATGTTATCCTCCAGGACAATGCTATAGTGAGTATCTGTCATCCTCCTGTTTAAATACTCTGCTGTAATGTTGCATCCAGGCCAGTTATAGAATTGTTACTCTACTTGGAAAGACTTAAGAGGATTCACGGAGTGCCTTGTGGGGAAGTGTGGCCCAAGTATGGATCAGAATGAGCAATTGTTCCAGCTGGCTGCATGCATGCATGAGGCAGAAACTGTTGTTTTCCATAGACTGCAACTTGACATTTGGTTCATATGTAGGTAGCCATGTTCAACAGCAAGCTTTGTAATCCCACTTGATTTCATTTTATCTGTGAATATGTACCCCCGTAGGAAAAATAAATTTCCTAGTGGCACAAGCAGTAAGAGGACGTATACTGTGTGACCTGGAGGTTGTGTGTCTGTTGCAGTGATAAACGTGAGAAGAAATCTTGTGTTTTGATAATGCTTCATTACCAGTCGTCTTGACCATGAGCAGAAGAGTGAGGAAACTGGAGAACTGATTTCTTCACAAGTCATTGTTAGCCATAGCTAATAAATTATTTTAATAGCTAAAGAGTATGCTAGAACTTATTTACACAGCTGTGGCTTCATATCTGTGTATGGTTTGCAGAGAAGGTAACTGCTACTGGGAAAATATTAAAATGCAAGTTATTATATTCTCCGGGTAAATAATAACAACAAAAAAAAATCCTTTTATTCAGTTAAGGAGTATCTGGTGGTTGTCTGATTAATGCTTGAGTATTGAGTACCCTGTTAATAGCTACATAAGTAGTAGTAGGAAAAAGATTTGATTTTTATGTAGTATAATAAACAGCTGTGAATTAATATAGTATATAAAGAAGTGTCAAATTTACAGTGTATAAGAAGTGGTGTTGGCTTGGGTGGGCTTTTGTAGACACTTAAGCCGCTAGTATATTTGGGTCAGTGTGAATGTGTTTCTTAAAATGAAAATGTTAAGGTTTTTAAATTAAGTTTCGTGCCACAAGAGAGACATCTTTCATCTCATTAGTATCACTAATGCCATGAATGTTAAAGCTTTGTCAGCATTTTTACACAGGTGATCTTTGAAAGGTGACCGTTGCATCTTTAGCTAATGACGAAATTTTGTATTCGGTTTCTTAGCATAGCCTAACATATTTCTTATAAAACAATATGAAACACGGGATTTACTTGAAAAGTGGAATAGTGATATTTTATATGTGTTTTCTCCACATGTACAACTTAAGTGTTTGTAACAAAATGCAATTGCAGGTTTTGAAGAAAAGCAGGGAGGCATCGGCCAAATGCTCCTTAGTCAGAAGGCATGTTAAGAAGAGAAGCCGAAATAATTTAATTTTTTAAGCTAGTTGTAACTTTCTGGAGTGTGAGTTCTTGGTTTTTTTGAATGGGATTAACATTTCTCACATTGCCTCAACGTTTTCCTCTTTATTACCAGTACGGTGTTTCGTGTGAGGCAGTGTACTTTGACTCTAGGTGGCAGTCACTGGTAGGCAAAGGAAAGAATCGTTCTGGGTTGTTTGGCTTGGACCCTGCAACTCTCTGCACCGGTTGGCTTCTCTAGCTGGAATTTTTATGGTGTTGGACAGCAATAAAAGTGTCACCTCAGCCTCTCTCCCTTCTGAACTGCAACAGAGATACTATGAAGAAAGGAAAAAAAAAAGGCAAAAAGTAAGAGAAACTGAGAAAATGTTGCAGTGAAACATTCACAAAAGAAAGTTTAGTAATGCTGATAGTAGTGAAGAGTTTTTTTATATCAGCAAGACTCTTGTCCTAGATTAACAGAAGTAAATTTGTTTATAATGGAAGAAATACCAGTTTCCCTCTAAATTCAGTGTCAAAGAGTAAAATAGGTTGACCAAGGTGCAACCAGCGATAACAGGAGTGGAGGAATGTGTGATTGTAATCTCATTTAATTGAATGAGGATTTCCTCACAGTCTTATGGACATGTACTGTTGGAGAAATAGTTCTCTTTTTGCTTAAGACCTTGTGTCTTCTGCCACCCCCATGTCTGCCCCCACCACCCCCACCACCCATCTTCCCTTTGCAGTGTCCATCCTCTCTTAATTTCCAAACGGGTAATTACTTTCCTTCGTACCTGTTAGCAGTCTGTCTTTTGACTCTCCACTCTGTCCCTTCTCTTTCACGTAGGATGGGCTTTTAAGCTTTTTCTCTCCCTTTCTTTATATAGGTGCTGTTTGTCTTCCTAACTGGTCACTACTGCACGGTTTGATGTAATATTTCAGTTCAAAAAGGCAGCAGCACTCAAGCAAATGAACAACAGTTTCTCAGCACTTGCTGTGTAGCGATGATTGCACTTCATAAGATGAATACTGCTTGATAAGAAAGCTATTGTTATAATAAATAAAGTTCCAAACCAGGAATTAATCTATATATTTTATTGATCTCTGGTTTCAAACACAGTGCCAAATTACAGTCTTGTTTATGTATGTGCAAATCCCAAGAAACTCTTTGGAAAGCACAGGAGCCATTCCGGATTTGCAGAGGTATACTGAAGATCAAGTTTTGGCCTTCAGTTTCAATAATAAGAAAATGATTTACTGTTATACTGCGTATTGTATCAACTACCAGCATTAGTAAAGGGACTGTGATCCTGTAAGCCCTTTGCAAATATTCTGCAGGACGTCTTTTGCACTAGAAAATAGTAACTGAAAATCAGAAGATCTTGATTTTTGCTTAATACAATCCTAGCAACAAGCTTTTGATTTCTTAATGTACTAGTTTAAGTGTGGAAAACTAACAGTTTTTGAAAGGGAGGCTGCTTTAGTTGCAGAAGGATGAAAAAAGTAACCAAAGCTTTAATTAGGTCTTTATTTTTACATGTTTATAATGAAAAATACCATTGACATTTTATGCCAAGTTTTACAATTCGTAGTCAAGTGCATTTCCAGAGCCAGCTTGAGAAATGTGGACTATCATTTGTGAGGGAAAGCTTTCCCTTGAGTTAGCAGTAATTTAGTACAGTTTTCTGTGTGAAGTTCATGTGCAAGAAAGACAAGGTAGAGATAATTCTGGTATTATGTCAAGATTATATATTAGGATGACAGGTATCACAGTCCCTAATAGATTGCACGGTACAGAGATAATGAAGAGTGATGCTTTCTGTTCCCAACCCTGCCTTGGGCCTGGTAGGTAACGGTGGGCAAATCACTCCTCCTTCCTCAATTTCTCTGTCTGTAAAAATGATGATAACAATGTGAATTATTTTGTGTTTCGTTTTGAGATCTAAAGGGAATACATAGAAACAGAGCGGTAGGAACATGATGGGAAATACAAGGTGGTAAAATAAGCATCTGTATTACAGACAGCTTTGTACTGGCAACTGATTATAAAATTATTGATTCTACTGTTCTTTCCTGTTGAGGATGTTACTATGTACTTGTTCACAGGATTTTAGAAAAAAATTTTGCTATTTCTTATGCCAGCCTATCTTTCAGCTTCTCATTCAGAATTTATGATAAGGTTATTCTGCTTTTATTCTTGCTGATTACCATCCCCATGAGGGACAGTTAAAGCTGTAGTTAATGGAGGATAAGGACAGCAAAGGTCTGTCTGTCTTTCTTTTCTCGATCTCCTCCCTTTCTATCTCTCTGTCTCTCTTTGGCCGTTGAAAATGTAGGTCATATTGCATCACCATAAAATGGAACAGTCAGAAAGGTGTTTGAAAAATGCTGACATCCTTAGCCTGGGGTGCATGCCAGTGTCCTTTGTTTACATTGAGAATAGTGTTGTACCTGTGTAAGAACCAGCATCTCTGTTAAGGTTAGTGGTATGGTACCTAAATTATGAGTCAGATTTTAAGATGACTTTCATCTGCCTGCAGTAATTTAAAATTAGACAGATAAAATGCAACCACTCACAATAATGATATACATGAGGAGCTAATTTGAAATCTAATCTGCAATAACTGTAATGGTGTAGTTTGAATAATATTACCTTTTAACAGAGAAGCTCAGTAATAAATTTTGCAAATCATGTTAATCATGTACTCTGCATTGTCTTGATTAGCTGTGCCTTTCTGTCTGGAAAAGTATGTTTATATTATACATTTGTATATTCTTTTTAGCATTACTGTTTTACTTCATGCACCCTTTTAAATAAGCCAATCAGGATTTTATTTATTTAAAAAAACAGAAAAACCTGATGTCCAGTGGCTTGTTGCTTGCTACCAGTCTTTTATTGTTTGTGTTTCTGATGTAATGCAAGTTGTGATTGGTATGAAATATTCCTGGGCATAAAATGCAGAACATACCTTTTCTTCTCTACAGATGTATATAAATACCATTTTTAGAGAAATGTATAAATATAATTTCAACTGTCCTTATTTGTCTTAGTTTGCTGCAGTAAGCTAACGTGTTTTATGGATTGGACTTTCAAATGGTGGTATAAATCACACTGCAAGTTGCAGGTGTTTTGAAATATAAGACAAGATACTCGCTTATAGAGTACCCTTCATTATTTCTGAAACCAATTTTTTTTTTTAACGTTTCTGTTCTATGCTTTGTGTGGTTGTACTTAAAGAGTTGAAATGCAATATGCAAAGGCTTCTTACAACTTTGTTAATCTTACTGCTGAAGAAGACTTCGAAGTTAAAAGACAAATTGTTGGAAAACTAAAATTAGTGATTACATGATTAGTTGAGCAAAATGATGAATGCAAATCTTTTCCTGTTGCCATTAGACAAAGGAAAATGACTAGTCAAAGTTAAGACCCTTCAAGTGCACTTTGCTGTGTGTAATTACTTTGCAATTTTTATCAGCTTATTTGGAATTATCTGAAAGGTGTTTTTGCTTCTCCATTGACTAAGAGATTAGTTATGTAATAGCTAACATATTAGTTATTTATGTTTGACCCTTCTCATTATCTATGAAGATACTTATGCATGTTTGAAATAATTTCAGGCTAACTTGTGTCATTATTATATTTTGCACCAAATAGTCTGTTGCATTTGTGTTGGCATGAATAATAGTAAATATTTAGGTAATGCTGAGAAATATTTTATATTGGCATGCATAGGAACTATATGAAATCTTGAGATGCTGCAATTTTGTAGTTGGTATTTACAGGAGTTTGGTATCTAATCTCTATGTGAAGCTTGTAGCTGGTACTTACTTTTTAATCTGTGAAGATGCAAAGAATTGTGTCTCCCGAAGGGAATAGGAGGGCCAGTTATCTAATTCTAGAGCATACAGTTCTTATACCATCTTTGACCCTCTGAGATTCTGTAGTTCGGGGTCCCAAGTCATGTCCAGCACAAATGAGATTAGCCTGAGAATGGCTCTGATTTCCCCTTGAGCTACTACCTAGCCATAACAGCAGCACCCAGCCTTTGGCTGGCCGGCTTGTATCCTCCTGCAACCATTTTTCCAAGGAGCAGAGTACGACCTCATTAGGTTATCCCCATAATTATAAAATGTCTAAGTGAAGCCCAGTTTTAGGGTGATTCTACCTGACATGTCCAAATCTTTGTTTATATAAATGTAGACATTGTATTTTGTCTTAAATCTGGATATTTAGTAGCTAATAAAGGAGAAAGAATGTTCCAAGATTTAGTCACGTTCTTTGGTGTGTTTTTCTGACAACTGAAAAGAAAGAGTTAAATAAGTTTGGATAGCTCAGACATTAGTTTTGATACTGTCAAAAGTTAGGGATGCTTTATCACATACATGTACGTTTTTAGTACATTGATTTGCAATTACAATTTTCATGTAAATGTGCTTCCCACATCAGTCATTGTAACTATGCCTTTATTATATATGTCTATGTAGAAACAATTTTGACTGGGATATAGCTTTTGCTCTGCCAGGCTGTGGTTTCCTGGCTTGTGTATCAGTAACTTCTCAAAGTATTAAATAGCATTTGCAACCAAGTTTCTTTGACAGTCAGGCATCAAGAATGATGTAAAGCTAAGTCTGCTTCACTGGTTTGAAAATGCAGGCCTTTTTCAATTTTCTTGGATTGCTGTTTTGGCTATTTTTGTCATCTTTCCATCTTTGAACTAGCTCTGCCCTTTCCAGGGTACCAAAGGGCTTGCCTTCTGGAGAGAGAGCTCCTCCCGGCTTGCTCTCAATCATCCCATCTCTTCCTTGCATGACAGTTGTGGTTGTAATTGACCTGCTGTAAATTCTCAGCAAGAATCGTTCCTGTTCTTTGCCACCCATTATCCAGAGAAAGAGTTCTCTTTAAAGGGTCGTTAAGCTGTCACTTTACTCTTTTGAAACTTACTTTCTTAACTTCCTTCAAACTCAACTCCAGATGTAATCCCTACAGCAAAATTCACAGATGGTGACATAGTATGCTGTTCTCTCATATATAGGAGTAAAATTTTTGCTGATCCTTCCTTCACCTTCATCTGGTTCATTTTTTTGTACTTACCACTTATTGCCCTTTTTCTAGATTTTTAAGTCTTTGGAGGAGTCTTCTGTTTTATAGGTAGTTTTTGTTTTCTTTTTTGTATGAAGCAATGTAACTTGCCTTTTGTGTAACAAATAATATTTACGTCAGGATAAAAGAAAGAGCATTTTGCATGCAGAGCTTTCATATCCCCTAAAGAAATTGGAGTAGATGTGAAGGACTGAGTTACTTCCACAGCAGGGAGGTCATGTGCTTGAAGGGATTGGGATTTTGAGGCTAAACATTGAATGATCATCTGTGAAGGGGATGGTCCATATGAATTCAGAGTCTCCTGTCCTAAAGGAATGAAGGAGAAGAAGGATTTTTGACACACACTGCATTGCCTTTCCCGGTGAGCAGCAGCAAGAGTTGAAGAGAAAGTTTTGTACTGTAGCATTCAATGAGATTTGTATGTGTAACAAGGAAATACAATGTTTTCTGAGACATCTACTAGTGCAGAAATTTGTTAATAATCAGTTTTATTAACTGTAAAACAGAACAATGACTGCAGAGGAGAGAGAAAATAATACTGGACTTTCTCTCAAGTGTTGCCCACTGAAGACAAGAAAATTTTGTATTGCATGGAGTAACTAGAATATAATTAAGCTCGGATGTGCTTCTTAGGATCAGGTATGTCACTGAGCAGATTAAAGCTTAGAAATAGTAAATATATCTGTGGGTGATCTCAGTCAAGATAGTGTCAGCTGCTAAGCTGCAGTTTAAAAGAAAAGAAAAAAAAGGGGGTTATCTTCAATGCGCAAGATAACTTTAAAGACATGAACTCAGTTGCTGACAGCTTCCCGGAGGAGCAGCAGAAGTCAGGAAAAGCTTCGTTCTGCACCTTCCACTGGGGCAGAGCCCTGCAGTCTGAGGGATAACTTGGGTGCCCTCTTGGACTGCATTCCTCTTGTCTGGACTTTAATCCTTGGAGGGGAAAAAAATAGTTTTCTCTGAAGTGTCATCCGGTCCCAGTGCTAGAATGGCTTATTTATATCTATGTACATGACTTTTAAGTAGATCCAAAAAACCCACCAGTTTCATTTCAATGCATTTATAAAAAGCAATTATTTGATCTTTAATATAACCTGTGCAGAAGGATGTTGAAAATTTTTTTAAGTTTTAACAGGGCTTTGGTTTACCTTTAACCAATTAGGCATTGATTTATGCTAAACCGAAGCAAACCGGACTTAAATTTGGTTTGTAGGAACAGTAAGTTTATAAGCATTGAATGAAAGGATTTTAAAAAACTGAGCTTGAGATGATAAAAGTTCCTTTTGTGGGAAAGGCCTCAATCTGTACATCTCTCTAATGTTTGTTAAATTCTTCATCAGCAATACAGTAATAGTCACTAATGACTATTACGTGAGGGATCATTTTTAGCTATCTGTGTTTATGACATGGTGGTAAAAATGTCAATGACTGCGTACGGAGAGCCCCTGTTGTTGGAGTCGTGCTATATTCTAGAAAAATCCTGTGCAGAAAATCCAGCACTGTTGTGTTACCAGCTTGTGATACAGACACAACTGTCTGCTTGGAAATCTGGTCAGTAATAGTCAATGTAAGTGCAGTAACTGGGCTGAAGATTGAGATTTCATCCAATGCATACCTTTCTGGTAATGTCAGGCTGCCATTTAAAGAGCTGCTCTGTACATAAGAGTGCATAACAGCTCCCAGCTTACCTTTCAATTTTAAATCCGTTGCAGAAACTGTATTTGTAAAATTGATAAAATGCTTCATATTAGTTTTTAAATAGATACCTTTATAGTTATGAAATGGAGATAAGGTTTCAAATGTCTTATTGCTATACTCTTTTTGTTTTCTTTCAGAATTAATCAGGTACAAGTTAGACAAAGCTTCCAAAATCTGAACAGATGAAGATCAATTGATAAATCAACCCAGCGATTCACCACACTTTCAAGGTACTGTGACATGCTTACCCAAATATTTTCCTTAAGCATAATATTCACATACTTTACATGTGAGAAGCATGGAGAACAGGATATTAGCAGGGTTGCAAAGCCAGTCTGAAGTGTTACCAGATGCAGTGGGGAGAGTTGGGTTTTTTTCTTAAATGCAGGTGTTTAATATATGTTTCAGTAGGAAGTAAAGCAACTTTAAAATCAACCTAAAGGGAATTCAATGCATGGAATAGTCAAACTTAAAGTAAGCTGGATTGTATCTCTCAATCACGTAGATGAAGTGATTTGGACAAGTAAGATGTGGCAGACAGGCAATATTTTTAATTTCTTTATTATATTTTAGAAGAAGTAAAATCCTTTTTCTGAATAATTATGTTTGTCTATTTCCACATTTCCATGATACTTTAAAGCATCTGAAGGGTGTTAGGCTCTGGTATGTACCGTAGCCTATCACTGCATCAGTTTTGTTATCTTACAAGTTCAGAAAGTAGAATTGTAAACTGAGGCAAAGACTGTACAGTTGCCTGACACGGTGGGGTTATTCTCCATGACCAGTGTTCCTGGAAGAACATTAGCAAAAAGAAAAAATGATTATGATAAATTGAAATTTTGGCTAAAAAGCTGCTAGTGCAGATTATTTTATCAGGTACTGCTAGTTCATTGAAACAGATACTGTTTCTTTCTCTGTTTCACATTTATCTCTACTCTTTATCATCACATGCATTTCACTCTTTTGTATATTTCTGCTTGACATCACGAAAGAAAAGACTTCACTCTAAGTTTACATTTTTCTTATGCACGGACTTGAAGAATGCAGTCTGTCGTAGCTTTGCTAGTGTTTGCTGTGCAAATGATCTTTTAATATATTTAAAAATAGATTGCAGCAGAAAGGGCCATCACAATTAGCATGGAGCTGGTCTGCAGAACTTACTTAAGTGGCAGAGTTAACCTGGGCTCAAGAAGAGTGAGAAATGTTTGTCATGGTGTGGCTCCTGCAATATGTAACATTTGAAGCTGTAATATCTGAAGTTTGTATAACAAAATGCTTCCGTGGATTTTCCAGCAGCCTCAGAGGTAGCTATGTTAGTGAACCAGAGTGCCTGGGGTTGCAAAAATTGGCATTGTTCTCATCGACTTCCTTGCTCCTCATCACTAAATAGGGCCACAACATCTATCAGATTTTCATATAATCATAGGAAGGTCTAGATTGGAAGAATCCTCTGGACATCATCTGGTCCAACCTTCTGTTGAAAGCAGGTTATTCAAGGCCTGGTCAAGCCAAGTGTTAAATATTTCCAGCAAGGGCAAGTCTACCACTTCTGTGGACAACCTGTTCCAATATTTAATTGTTCTCACAGTGAATATTTTTTTCTTGTATCCAGACAGAACTTCCGAAGCAACTTGTGCCTGTTGCCTCTTGCCTTGGCACTGTGTTTCTTGTGAAGGGAGTACCTCCATCTTCTCTATAATTATCTTTTACTTATTGGAAAACAGTGATTACATCCCACCTGAGCCGCCTTTTCTTTAGGCCAAACAAACCCAGTTCCTTCCCATTTCTTCAGTAAGTTTTCCAGCCTTTTAATAATTCTGTTGGTGGTCTGCTGGACCCTGTCCAGTTTTTTAATGTGTCTCTTGAACTGGCCCAGTCTTCCAGACTGTCACAGTCTCTGTACATAGTGACACTTCCTTCGGGTGTATCTACTTGTCTTCCAAGTTTTGTGTCATCTGCAGACTTGGAGAGGATGCATTTACTCCCATTATCCAGATCATTTCAAGAGATACTGAATAGGATTGAGCCCAGTATTGGCCCCCAAGGAGCTCCATTTGTGACTGATCGCCAGTTTGGTTTTGAGCCTTTACCACCCTTTGAGCACAGCAGTTTAACCAGTTTGCCAGAAATCTCATGGTCCGCATTCATAACCTTTCAAACTAACGCTCTTAGCACGCTCGCATGCATCCTGTCAAGTGCCATAGACCTGTCCATGTCCATTTTGTATGATATTTTGTTGCTAACTTGCTAAGTGTGTGGTCAGTGCAGGTAGCATCAGCAATCAAATGTGAGAAGAATGGTATAAATTTGAATTTCCTTATGCCAGAGTTCTCAGGATCCTTGATTTGATGTTAATCAGCACGTCAAACTTCTGAAAGTATCAAAACTCAGGCAGCTTCACATCGTAGGTAGGAATCATTGTGGTCTCAAGTAACTCTTGAGTCCTGCCTGAATGAATTGCCAAGGAGCCGTGGAGACAAACTGGCAAGAAACCAGGCAGGGTTATGAAACCTTGCGTGGTAGTTAGGTTCCATCAGAAGAGTGTTGATATCAAACTGTTCCCTTTAAGTGCTTTGATTTCAATAAATAGAAATTCAGCCCTAATGTTTTGTTGCAATTGACCTGAATAGCTGTGTATTTTAATTATTCTAAATTCTAATATTCTATTCTCTGTGTATAAATAAGAATTTAAAAGGTCATACCCATTTCTGATTCCTCTGATTAAAATGATTCATCTGCTTGCTTAGGTTGTTGAAACTGTTTAAACATTTTCCAAATTCTAGAGGTGATTTCAGAACCTTATGTAAAATTAATAAACATTAGTTTGATTTCCAAATCATTAACTGCATGTTTTCTGTGTAGTTTTACCTATTTATCTTTAACCCTTGAAAACTTAGTGTCACTATTCAGTGTTTTCTCTGTAAAACTCTCTTCAAGAATTGGCAGTATTTAGTGACATCCAAGCAGGGCAAAGATCTGTGTTACTGTATTCCTTATGCTCCTTATTCAGATTTAGATCGCTATGTCATCAATTCTTGCAGAATTTTGATTTGCATTTAAGATACATTTTATAGTTAAGTAAAGAAGGAAGTGGTTGCAGTGTTTTGCTAGATACTCTATATTTTATTAACACATGGCAATTAGCTTATAATTTGGGTGTAAAAATGTTATACTATCTTCAGTGATAGTCATTGTGATGTTTGGATAAACATATGGGGTACCTATTGCATTCTCATCCTAGTGCAGAATTCTTTGCAGATTTACCTACATTTATTAGCCTCTTTCTCCTCAGAAAAGGATACTTTTAAGTTGGTCTTCTAATTGTAACGATATTGCTCTTTCCCTTGGTACAGGTGGTTTATAGTAGGTCTCCACAATAATTTCATATTCCAGTGTTTAAAGTAGCTGTATTCAGTACTTCTGAGCATCTTCATCTCTCCCTTTGAAGCGTTGCTCATAAATAAAATTATACACATCAACCTGTTCCCAGGATCTGTGGGAAAAAGGATAATAGACTGCCATGGTTTGTTGTATAATTTTTTATTGTGTGCTGCTCATGATCATTATTCTGCATGATCACAGTCCTGTGTATAGTTGGAAAGGGAGAAGTTGCTTGGTTTCACTGGAGGTGAGAGTGAACTACAGATAATGTGTTTTTCTTAATACATTATTATTTTTCTATAGTGGGGCTTAAAATGAAATGGTCTGTTTTGTTATGGCTGGATAGTTCTCTCATCAGGTGGATGTCCTGTTTTATATGAACTTTTTCTCTCTTGCTTCCCTACTTACCCAATTATATTCTTACACTTGTCGTACGGGAGACATATTTTAAAATGCACAAAATGTACTCCCAGTTCCACTGCTGTCAGCAGGAGCTGACGGGAGGGTCAGGACTTCACTTCAGCTTATCAGCTACTTGAGTTGTCATTTCATCCTGAATACCATCTACCGAGTCTTCATTAATAATATTTGTTCTTAGTTTTTAGACTGTCCTTGGTAATTTCATACCTTTTAGCTAGAATTAACTTATTTGATTTCTTTTAATACAATAATGCCCATTAAATCTTTTCCTTGACAGACTTTTTTGTGAATTCACTATTTTTCTTTCTTCTCAATTCTGATGAAGTGACATCCTCGTGGGTTCTCCCCCTCTCTCCCTTCGCACTTCAATTCTTGCATCCTTTCACTTTCATTGTGGAAAATCATTGGTGAATCATATCATTGTACTTCTGTTCTTAAAAGAGCTTGTCTGCAGATTCATCCTTCCTTTTTCATTCCAGTTAAGAGTTATCATATCTCAGGTCCTATACGGAGGCTGTCTTACAGATTCTTAACTGAACAGCTGAAGTAGGTGTTCCCTGTTTGAATGACTTTCCTGGACCACCTGGCAAAAGAATGAAACCTGCTGGTACAAGTGAAAAAATGCCTGCAGTGTCATGCCACAAAATAACCATCCTCTTTAAGCCGTTGCATGCTGTTTGTATGCACACGTTTAATCATAGTATCTCCTACCATGTTTAATATGTTGTTAAATATATTCAGTGAGCTTTAAAACTGTGAGTTTTCCTTTCTTGTATGTATTGCTTCCTCTTGACTCCTTTTTTTGCTTTTGCAGGCTGTGTTGTATTTTTTGTTTGTTTATGCTTTCTTCACCCCATTATTGGACTGTTTTTTCTATGTTATCCACTGTTTTCTGCTGTTTTCCTGCCTCACATTTTTCCTTCTCCACTTTCTATCTGAGCTTAACTCCTCCCTTGTTTTTTCTGTCTGTTCTCTGAATACCTGTTTCATTCACATGTATGAGCAGTCTATGGTTATTCAGACACTCTCTGAGTCCCAATGCTATTTCTTGGGCTGTTTTGCTTCCTCAGACCTTTGAACTGGTAGTGTTTTTGGGCTCCTTTTTCTTCTCTTAAAGGAGCATTGGCAGTCCTTTCCACACTTGAGTGTTCTGCCCGCTCCTGACCCGATTCATCCCACTTAATTCTGGGTGCCTAATGCAGGTGCCTAATTTATGTGCATGGTCATCCTTGACTGCTTTGGCAGTCAGTGGGAAGAGAAGGGCTTCTTCAAAAAGTGCTTTGGACCAGGAGGGACCAAACTGATCCCAGAAGTATCCCTGGCTCTCTGCTGATTGCCAGGGGAGCTTTGGAGGACCATACTCCTGACCTGGATGTCTCAGGTTTGTAACAGTCACCTCTGCTCAAAGTCTACAGCTTGTACATGTGTTCTCAATTCTGATTTCCTTCAAACATGATGGATTTTCAGGGTTTTCACTAAAATCATCAATGCATCCATGTATAGCACTATGGAAACAATTTAAAATAATTGAACTTGTGTGCTTGAAAAAATTCAAACACATATTCAGCCTGGTGAGTTCGTGGGAAAAGAAAATTCTCTCCACTTCCGGTCCTTGTAAAAATAGTTTTTCATCTGCCCCTATTCCTGCTCTCTGATTAATCGGTCTTGTGCATTGAACTGATGAACCGATCTTTCTGCTGCCGCTTTCCACCCTCTACTGGAATACTGATGTATTCACGACGAGGTGGGAAAATGCTTTACTAGCAGAAGGTTTACTAAAGGACAGCCTGAGGCCCAGGCTGCAGAATTCGATCTTGAGTAGGAATATATAGAAGGAAAAAAAAAAGAAAAGGTGTGAAAGAGGAAGGGGGGAAAAATGCAACAACCCGTTTGAAATAGCAAGAAAGGGGATAATAAAGTTGTATGTAATAACCATGCGTGTGCTTTACCTGTTTGACTGGCACTTTTAAGGCAAGAGGTGCTTTGAGTAACTTGATGAGTGTCAATCTTAGAAACTGAAAAATTGATAATATATTGGCTTGTTAAAGTAGTTAGCTAATCAATGTAATTTTGCCAAATTAAGCCATTTTACTTTAGTGTAATTTGACATACCTGTATCAGTAATGTTTAAAGAAAAGAATCGTGTGACGTGTGAACATTAAATTGGTATGCCGTAGTAAAATCTGTCACTATTAAAAGGTAGATGATGGTGTTCTATGGCTCTGTTTGGTCACCCATCACTGTATTTGGTTTATGATCTATGTAAAATAAGTAATAGAAAAAGTCTTTATGAATTTGATGGACACTCAGGCATATCGAGGATCCTTTTTCAAACTGCAGCCAAGGCAGCTTTCTGACAGCTTTCTCCAGAACAGAGGAGAGCTGTATGAATTAAGTTTGTGATAGAAACTGGAATATTTGACACAGAGAATATAGTTTTGTCTGTAACTTGCCTTATCCTATGGCTGGTGTCTGAATTCAGCTATGGATGATATGTTAGACTCTGTTTGTGAAGCACTTGAAGAACTAAGCTTGAAAGAAATCAGTCATAGATTTATTTTTTTTTCCTATCTGGTTTCTACTCTACAAAAAAAGCTTAGCTTCTGTTCAGAAATGGTTTAGCACCTGCCATTTTTCTTCCAGTGATGTTCTTAGCTTTAATTGCAAGTAGTTTTCTGTATTATAAAGCGTTAATTTGATAATTAATCAAACTATAATGCCCTCTATTCATCATTTATCTTTAGACTCTGGTTCCATAAAGACCTTTACCCATGCTCAGACTAAGATGAAGAGTTATTTCACTGTTTCGGGAAGCTACAGTACAGTTAAGAGCAAGTCTGAAAGAACTGCCTGAAAGATCAGGGCCCAGCTCAAGAAGCTGATGGCATTTGTTAATTAATCCTGCTACAGATGTCTGCGGTAGGAGTCATTGTCACTCTCTTTACCTAAATCTCACGGTGTTTGCCTTTTATTAAGGAGTTAAGTTAGACTTGCAGTGGTCAAGAGGAGAGAAAAATCTCACTAGCTATTCTGTATTAGATCTACAGTTTTACAAGGTACATTCTGAGTGTGACATAAATTATCAGTTGGGTGGAACACTGAAACCATTCTTATAATTACAACCTATCCCATCCCATATGGCAGTTGCCTGATGAGCCTGTATTTATACATCTTTTATATGTATAAATTTGGAAAGAAACACCTATGGCTTGTGTAGTTCCACACTTCAAATGAAAATACTGAAGCCCTAGCTAAGCCTGCATGCATATGCACCCCTGCAGGACTGGGACCGTGTATCCCAAACAAATTTATTTGTGGTTTTGATTTTTGCTGTCTGGTTTTGCAAATACACGTATGGAATCTGTGAGCACGAGTCCCCAGCTCTCGAGCTTACGCATGGGCCGAGTACCTATAGAGGAGGCAGCAGGCCAGATGTATGTATGTTTTCAGCTGTTCACCAAGGATGTTATTACTGACAGTGGCATCAAGCGTGGCCAGAAATCTTTGCAGATCGTGGCTCGAGAGCGTAACTTGCATTGGCACTTGGGTGTTTTAGTCGATTGGAGAGAAAACCTTGTAATAAATGGCTTCTAAAACCAGAATTTTTTAATCAAATAACTCGATTTTGCAAAGCTTAAGGTTCGTTACTAAGAGTTTGCAGGCACGAAAGCATCCTTTAATCCTCGCTTTTAACACCGCTCAAAGTCATCCCAAAGTTTAGGCAAAAAAAAAAGAAAAAAGAAAAAAAAGCTGTTGTTTAAAAAGAAGTGCGGAGTAACAGTGACAACCCCCCCCCCCGGGACACAGGTTGCCAGTATAACGA
>JAVJGI010000065.1:4513799-4563604 GCA_035590275.1 Ibycter americanus | reverse complement strand
TCCGCCAGCGCCCCCCCTCCTTTTTTTTTTTTTATTTTTTATTTTTAATATCTTTTCCCGCACCCCAGCCGTCCTTCCCATGTGGAAAAGCATCAGCAAAGCCGGGGCGCTGCAACGCTTTGGGGCCTACACACAACGATTAATTACAACTTCTCCAACTTTCCTCTTCTGGTGTTTGGGCAAGATCAGGACAGATGGGTCCGTGGGCAAATGTCAGAGGGAACTTGCTCATTTTTTCCTGCCTCCTGCCCAGCCCTCTCCCCTCTGCCTGGGGTGCTCGCCTGGAGCCAGCGCCGGGGGAGCTGCTTTCGCCAGGAATCGCTCAAGCAGGGATCATATTGTCTCTCTGTGCTTCTGGAGTCGTGTCTGGTTCTCAGTTGTCACTTTAGATGCTTGAATTGCCCCTGTTTCTCCGTGTAGCGGGAGTAGTACGTTTAAAGATTCAATTAGTGCTTTGCAAATCAAGCAGTGAAGTTACTTAGTTTAATTATGTTGCATTTCATTAGCAGGGAAAAATCAACGCTGTTTTTGTGGTTTTCATTGTAAGGAGTAGCTAGGCAGTTCCCTGCTGGGGAGCGTAGGGTAGCACTCGGAGTAGGGATGCGTTCAGGCTTTCCAGGATGGCAGCCACCGATTGAAGAAAGATTCCTGTTTCAAAGGAGTGAAGTTGGTGGCAGTGCTTTCTGGTTTGGATCATTCCATCCTGGTTTGTTCTGGCTTCTGTGCTGCACTGTACGCGAATCTGTTCTCCTGTAATACGGGTTCTGGAGCAGCCTCCGGGGAGAAACAGGCTGGCTGCCTGGCAGCCGGCTTTAAGTGCAGTATGTAGGCATGTTTCCAGCTCTTAGCGCTGAGTTACTGTCTAACAAGTGTGCATCGCATCATGGGACAAATGTTATTCCAGAAATATCATAGGTTAATCTGATGCACGATCCCTTACATAGTATCGCAACATAACGCTTTGCTTTGGGATTCTGGCTATGTCTTTTCAATGCTTACTGGTATATTGCTGCAACTGTTTGTCCGGGAAGCGGGTAACCGAGTAAGGAAGGTGCTAGCAGCATATATAGACATGGGGCCAACTCTAAAATAATTGCCACTTGTTTATGCTAGAGGTGAATTTGGCTTGGGATTTTAGTAAATGCTGATAGTGCTGTAGACAGTAATTACAGATGTATAAATAAGTGATCACATTTTGTTTATTCGCGTGCAGTAAATAACCCTGTGAGAATAGTAAATATAACTCCACACCAGCGAAGCAGCGTGAAGAGTTCAAACGCGGGAAGATGACTCTGTAGACACACACAAACGCAGCGCGGTTCCATAAACAATAGAACAGAAAGGCCAAAAATACCATACAAAAAGCATACGCTGCGCAACCTAGAGACCCGACCTTGCAACACACTGAACTCCCATTGAAGAACTCAAGACACCATGCAGGATACATCCCCAGGTCAGTGCTGTAAATGTACAGTTTTGAAGATGCAATGGGTGAAGCCTTGATGCAGAGGCATTCTTTCTAGTGGGTGTGTATCGTAGTGATGATTTGTTGAACGAGAGAAACTGTAAATCTGGGAGACTGTCCTCTTTCAACTGCTTGTACCTTCATTTCTTTAAGAAAGGTGTTTAAAAAAAAATAATCCAGTCCAAATATAAACTGGAGGAGAAGAGATGGGGACAGGGAGGGAAGAAGGGCTGGAAGCCAGCTGTTTCAGTGCAGTACAGTCTTGATCACTGTTTCTGAGCGTTTGAACTTCTGATTGGCACAAACGGTTTGGTAAATAGCATCACCGAATAAACATAGTCTGTAATACCGCAATAATTCTGGGATAGTATTTGTCGAAATATATACAATAGCAGAACAAAGGGTGCAGAGTCATGACACAAATGCTGTGAGGTCTAAGGTCTGCATATTTGTGTACATTTGAATTTGGTTTTTTCTAATGGGAACGGAAATACATGCAAACCCCATTATGTTGTAAATAAAATAGGCTATTGCCTGATAACAAGCCATCTTGACAAACTTTGGAATGAGCTTGGGCTTTGGTTTGAACTCTCATGTCCGCCTAGTCAGGCTGCTGCGGAAAAAAAAGTGTTACCTTATAGGGTGAGATCCCTGGAGATCTAGCATACATCTGCTCCCTGGGTCCTTAAATGAAACACCTTGTTGACACTTCATAAAAAACAACAATAAATGATTAGAGATAACAGCTACCATCCTGTCGACCAAGGAAAAGCAGACAAGGCTCCCTCTGGAGCCTCTCAGTACTGCTGTTTAATCAACAGAAGGGTCACTGTAGAGCAATTCAGAGCACTGCTTTGGAGTGAAGAGGAGCCATCTGGTAACGTAGAATAAGACGGTACATTTTGTTTTCACTAGTGTAAGACCCCCTGTTTTGTTAGCTCCAGCCAGGAGACTTCCAAATACTTTTTCAAAGCAGATCCCTTGTAGACTTAAAGAGAAGGAATGACATCCAGTGTCGGTGTTTCTTTAGTCTAGAACTGTGACTTTTCGTCTTCACTTTCAGAAAATATTTGCTCTCATGCTAGTTAGTCTTACAGTTTTGATCTAAAATCCAAAATAGGGGTGCCAAGAAAGAGTGGAGAAGGTCGTGGATTCTGCCTGGGTTTCCTGTTACCATGGCAATACGTGAGTTCCTGTATTTATTTACCTGATGGATTACGTGCTCCAGGGAATTGAACTATTCTGCAGCGTTCAGGGAGAATAAGGGAGCAGTTAGACACCATCAGGTCTAAAACAAAAGGTCTTCCATGAAGCAGGTCTGTTCAAGAATGCCCTTTATTAAAACCAAAGAACATATGGGTGCCATACTTTGAAGATTTATTCTACTTGATGTTTTCAATCTTAAGCTTGTAATTTCTTACAAGAGTTTCATATCCCTTGTAAGCTTGCTTTTTCAATAGCTGTCTGCTAAAGGTTGTTTGAGATAACTGTTTCAAGTGTTAGCTACCTGGAGTGCAGTCAGTTATCTCTATTCTGCTCAGGACTCAACTGGATGTATTTATTCCATGCAGACTGAAAACGCTGTTGTCTTCACTTTTTACTCATAAGCGTTTGCCTGATAAACAAATTCACCTCAGAAGCCACATCCTGTAGTATTGATGGTATAAACATCTACGGGTAATCCCAGGAGAACTCTGTCCTTAAGGAAAATGGCAAAATAGAAGAAACAATTCAGGAGGCCAGATTATTCCCATCTTTATAGGAACTTAGTGTCTGTCCAGAGTCCTCCATGCCAAGTTATGCGATTCTGAATTGTGCATCAGACACGTTTTTCTATTAATGTGAAATTTCCTGGGGATCTCATTTTTGGGAAGGATATATTTTGAACTGTCATCATCTCTTGGATCATTCTATGGAAATTATCCTGCATATTTTTTACACCTGCACAGTTTTATGCAGTTTCTCTTCGTCTAAGTTATGCTTAGGTGAGTTACTAGGGAGAACTCTTTCTTGGTTGAGTTGTGCATTCACCACTGTACCATGCTCTTCAGTGTAAGTGATGCTTTCAAATTAGAAGTTTTGCAGGTGACCAGTGTAAGTGCTGCTCTACTGGAGGTTTTCAAACAAAGTAAAAATTGTCTGTGAAACGTCTTGTCCGGGGATCTGAAAATTAAACTCTGTTCTAAAGACTCACTTCACAACCCTAAAGGCAATTCAGTTCCAATTCTT
This sequence comes from Ibycter americanus, assembly GCA_035590275.1. Lineage (NCBI taxonomy): Eukaryota > Metazoa > Chordata > Aves > Falconiformes > Falconidae > Ibycter > Ibycter americanus. The sequence continues at coordinate 4,559,910 of JAVJGI010000065.1, read as the reverse complement.
CTTTACTTGGGCTTTTAGCACCTACTGCATTCATTGCTATATGCTACTGGGATAGTGACATCACGTGTACGTTTTATCGTAACTTGTTTAAAAAGCATCATCAATTCAGTCTAGTTTTGTGTAGAGGCAAAATACAGGCACAAGATGAGCGCTATTTAGTGTTTCCTGCAAAGTGGCACAAAGAGCAGAATTTTGCATTTCTTTATAAGTCATCGTAGGCTTGACAGGTGTTCCGCTGCGTAGCTTCAAGACTGGAGCGTTCAGAAACGTAGCCTGTGGGATAACTGCTGCAAGATTGAGATGGTCATAGCAGTTGTAAGAAGGAAGCGGACAAGGAGTGGAGAAAAAAGACAGCTGAAGTCTGCTGGAATGTGAAGCAGCTGGGTTGTGCCTTAGTCAGTGAAAAAGCAGAAACTGGAAACAATTGCTAAATTTATTTTCAGTGCAAGCAGTCGTTTTCCTTGAACCGCAATGACTAAATATATCTATTGGTGTGATTTTTATGTGGTGGTAACTCTTACTGGCTCTTGCTAACCTCCTGGCAAGCAGAGAGATGAGTGGAAGTTCACTGTCAGTCAAGATACATAACACAAATGTCCCTCATCTAGGTCTGTTGCCTCACTTGCAGAGAACATTTCCTGTTTGTGAGGGACCTGCAGGCAGTTAGCATGGCTTGTTGCAATATATTGCATGAGTGGAAGAAACCTGGGTATTTGTTTTTAGGGAAGGGAATCAATCTGTAACTACTTTTTCATGTTTCCTTGGGGTTTTGTTGATCTTTTTGCAAGTTTTGAATTGTAGTTGATACCTCAGCTGATATCCTAATAGCTCTTATCTATAGATGCAGATAGACGCTGATGCAAAGATGTGGGTCTTTTAGAAAAAAAATAATACATGAACACCTTATTTATTCCAAAGTTGAAAGCCTGTAGGCAGAATTGGCAAAATGAACCTTGCTGCTGCCTTACAAATCCTTTTGAAAGGAGAGCATTCGATTCGGAAGCTTGCAGCATCTTAACTGCAAGTGGAGGAACATGAAGTGTTAACTTTCTAGAATTCATTTTCAAGAAACTAGAGAGATGTTATACCTTTCCTTGGCAGAAGCATTTGATGGCTGATCAGATTTGATTCAAGCACTGGGTCATTATGTGTATTACAGGAGATGTCTAGGTAGTTCTCAGCTGAATTACTGAGAGGTGATAGCTGGGATTGTTTGTTACCATAGCATCAAATTTGGAAGATCCTTGTACCCCAGCAAAGGTAAGATGATAGAGAGCATCTCCTGTCTTTGTGCTAGACAAAGCTTCAGAAACTATGTAGTATATTAAAAACAACAAATTACATGTTAGAGCTGCAGGTAAGATGATTTAATAGCCGCCTTCCTCTCTCCTGCTCCTCACCACATCTATCATTTTGCATAGTTTGGATACATGTAGAAGATATAACTTGTTCCATTTTCCAAGGCAAACCATCCCAACATTTTTCTGCTGAAATTAGAGATCTGGAGTTTTGGGGTCTTTTGCCAGTTTGCAGAACTGTTGACCTCTGTGTCCTGTTGCTTAGCAGTGAAATGAATCCTTCCAGTCTTTATTCTTCCTGTGGTGACTTTACCTTATCTGGAGAAGAACCTGTGCATGGAGAGGGATCCTTCAGCCTCTCGAATATGTGATTCGATTAATTAAAACTTATTGTGCTCTAAGTGTCTGAATATTTGGGAAATTCTGCTTTGGTGTTACATCTGTGTTTTTTTCTTTATTAACGTTAGGATTCAGCCATTGTCATGGAAGCGGTATGGAAAGAGTATTAAAATCACCTAGCTATTGCAGGAATATTGGCTTTGTTACTTGTCAGTTTTATCTAAATAACCAAAGCTTGGCTTTCATGGTGTTCAGTGAAGAAATGCTGTAGAACATAATGGGATGAGGGAATGGTAATGGAGAACAGCGTGTCATTCTCAGTGCTTTAGTAGAGATTAGAGGAAAAGGGAGAGCTGGTTGGAGGAAAACCAGATTTATTCACCTTTGCAAGTTTGAATTTGCAGCCCCAGAACTGCGAGGTGTATCGAAAGGTGGCCAGAGAAGGAAAAAAGGGACATCACAAGTGGAGAAGCTGATGGAATGGTTGGAAAGACCAGAAAAGAACTGAGAGGATGCCCAACCCACAGATGTTAGAAGAGGAGGCAATGGTGGGCTAAGTTGCGTGCAAGTGAAACAGATAGGAAAAAGGCAGACAGATGACAAAAAGGGAAAGTAGGCAAGGAGGAGGCTCCCGGCGGCTTTCACGGAAGTCTGTTCCAAGGCAAAGAGACAGAAGATGAATTTCAGCCATCCGGAAAAGCTGCAGGAATCCTGCAGGTTGGAACGTGCTGCCAAAGGAATGTTCTGCAGTTCTGCTATTCACGTTACTGCAGCCTGACAAATTTACAGCTGTATTACCTGACCTGTAACATCCATCCTTAAAAATACATTTCTGATCTGTTCTTATGGTGCGTGACATTGATACTGATAGAACAAACAATTTCATCTATGTGAGAGAGAAATGATGGGCCCCACATATTCTGTGAAGCAACCTGAGAAAGTTGATGGATGAGATTATTGGTCTATGTTTATTTGCATTTCATATTTCAGCTAAAGCTCTTCAGCTTTGAAACAGTCTCTTGATGTTAAATCTGTTTGCTGTTTTAGTTGCTACCATAGCTCACATTCTCTGGAGTTTGTAAGATAATGTTTTCATGTTGAGAGCAAGAAAGAGGTGGATAGAAACAAGTTTAAGAAAAGGATGGTCTGTATCAGAGCGTTCACTTAGTGTTGAGGGTGATATAATATCGACAGTATTTGGGAGAATCAGTTCTCCTACACTTGCTTTCTATTTTACCATATTTAGGAGAGTAATCTAAAAGACTTGAGAATTGCCAAGAGCTATGTGGATTTTCTAAGCATTGGCTAGCACTTTGGTTTCATGTTTCTTTCTTTTGGTTCCCCTTTTATACCACTGAGGGGTCGACTGACCATGGATGGCACCCAGAAATTTCTTATTTATGGGTCTGAGGCGCTTTGAATTAAGCAAATGCATGATTTGCATTATCTTACTTTACCTGGGTGATGATCTCTGCTGCTTTGTGTAGAGCTTTTCCGATATCATGAAAATACTGTGCATTTTGTGATTCAAGTTAACATCTTGGTGTGGCCATTAGTGCCTCTAAAGAAATATTAATTCATTCTGCTGAGGGAGAAAGGTTAACACTTGCTGGCACTCTCCTGCTCTCATTCTTTCTCTCTGAAGGCTTCCTGTGGGGATGCCCTTTGTTGCGAACTTAACATATTCACTGAACCAGTCCCATTTATATTCTAAACAAGATATTTAATTTCATCCCTCACATGTACAAAAATCTTGGGTTTTGAAAGAAAATAGATAAGAATTTTCTTTTTAGGCTTCTGGAAATAAAGGGGGAAAAAAATCAGTAGAGGTTAAAATCAAAGTTACCCATAGCTGGTAAAGCTGGAGTAAGCAGATGCTGCAACTTGGTTGGTTGATTAAACCTTGATTGAATTTTACCAAGAGACTGGCTATGTAGTTCTGTATCTGTTAAACTGTAGTTTGCAAGTAGTCTTTAATAATTAAAATGGGAGCAAAAGGAGTGTGTTTGCAACGTACAGCATGACTTGTTTTATCCCCTGCCTTTTGGATGTTTTTATTGCGCTTCCCAGTCTACCAATCTGTTCTGTCCATACTGCCCAAGAGGTGGTGAAGTAGCCTCAGGAATTAGTTCCATATTTAGAAAGTTTCCTTTACGAACCAAACATCATGTAATAAAGGGCACCCAGGGAAATCAATATTTTAGTTCTGGTTGTATAGTACATTCCAATCAATTCTAGATAGCAGTGCTCAGTGAATTCATCTGACAGTGGGCTTCGGTTAGCAGGACAATACTCTTTAAAACATGGTTTTCCTTGGGTGATATATTATCCTTTCATTTTGTGCTCTAGCTATATCACCTTAAGTTTGTCAGTTTGAGTATTTGGAGATAAAGTGCGGATGGTTCCCGTCCACTTTTTGCTTAACAGTGAAGCCTTGCATTTCATTGTTGGGAGTGATATGTGCTGCAACTTTGATATACAAAGAAATTAAATATCCCTGCTTGGATATATTTATTCCATCTTAATTTTTTTTAAGTGTATGTTTTCTGCTTTTCTAATTAGGAGAAGCTTCAAACTGAACTATATCCAAGAATAATAGTTTTAAGGAACTACAGAGGTCTATCAGTAGGTTTAGTTAGAGCTCATCTATGAATTTACAGAGACTTACAGAAAATGTAGAGTATTGGTTTGTGCAGGAGGTGGTTTGTCTGTATAAGTATCCTTGCAAAGGTCACATGAAATTGTATGTTAAGTGTGATGCCAGATGATTTTTGGTGGAATATGGTAAGAGTGGTGCAGGGGTTGAGTTTACTCTTTTACTGCTTGGAATTGCTTCGCCAGGGCTATTATATGGGAGAAATTTGCAGTACCCGAAACCATGATGCATCTGAAAGTCACATGACTTAAAAAAAAATAAAATCTTTTCTCTTTATGAGCAATATCTGGGAGAACATACCTGACAGAAACTGAGGTGGCAAGTTTCTCTGTTTTCAGCTTAGTTTTTCTGTTTGCTCTGTGAATAGCTGTTTGCTTGTTTGCTTTTTGTCACTGGAAGTGGTGGCACTTCTGTCTCCTGCTCTGTCAGCCTGGTCTGTTGTAGTTTAAGGAGAAACAATTTCAAAAGCTGTAGAACCACCCTGTTAACATGTTTTAATTAATATGGGGAATGGTATTTAAAGTACATTGTTTACAGTGAGCTGTCTCTCTCAAATATGGCCGTTTTTGTGATATTTAGATGTACAGCATCCCTTTAAAGAAGAACCACTGAGTCTTGATGCATAACCTGGCATGTCTGCTCAGAGCTAAGCTTGATTCTTATGTCAGTACCTCTCTTACTTAATCTGTAGCATCTTTTCATAAGAAAATAGTGATGGCTCATCCATCTTCTGTTAGAACTCTTGGACCTGTTGGCCAATTTCAGTCAAACTTTGCAGAGGAATCGATGTTAAGATGTATTCAAATTTCTGCACATTTTCTGGAGAAGACTGAATAAAACAGAGGGACCAAAACAGTGCCTTTGTTATGGCAAAAGGGAAGATGTAGCTGTCCCATACTCCCTTTGGCCATCTGGTGTCAACTAGTACACGCGTCATTTCAGAATCGCTAACACACGTGGTGCTTCTTGTTCAGAGGGGTGCCAAGGGAGGTGTGAGTAAGCTGGTTTTCTTCTGTTGGAAGAGGAATAGATAGTGTTTCACCAGTTTTACTGCGCATAGAAAAAGACTTTTGAAGTAAGACCTGGGTAATGTTGTTTGCTGTTTGATGATTTAACTAAGGTTATGATCTTGTGCTTCTTCAGTTGCATAGGCATTTTGTCTAAACTTGTCTCATTAGTTTATCCTGCACTGTAAAATTCACAGGCATGAGATAAATCTGACTGTATTTTGAAAAAATATGAGAAAATTGTGCAGTGAGCTACTCTAGTTTAACCTCATCTGGATTAATTGATGCAACAACCTTCATGTATGGGCAGGGTCTAAGAATGAACAGATATAAATCCTTTATTGCCTAGAAATTTCTCTTCATTTCTTCACCAGCCCACTTGTATTAGTTAAAAACTGATTGTGTCATTTAAGCTTTTGCCTCTAGATTTGTGAAGGTAAGATAAATTCATAAAAGAGAGATTTATGGTGGTTTGAGAATATCCTTGCCCAGAATTAGTCAATTTTGTGAAGCTGGCTCAGAGTTGCACCTATACTGAAATAGATACAATTTTGTGTATGGAAAGAGTAAAATATTCTTTATTTATGTATAAATTTTGTCCTAATAATTTCTAGTCCCTCATGGATTCCAGCAGTTGTCAAAAGGATTTAATACTGGTTGTATTAGTTTGGAAATGCCCGTCTTTCAGCAAAGACAATAGGAAAAGCCTGTGGTGACTGTGACTAGCGTAGACCCTAACACCTAACATTTACCCAGCTGCGTTTTGGGGGAGATGGATCCCAGCCTCAGGCAGATTTTTGTCCTGTTGGGAAGCTGTTCAAAGAGATTTTAGGTATTGCTTGATACTGTTGTTATGTGAAGCTGAATGCATTGATTTAGCAAACGGCTTGCTGCATCTGTGCTTGAGGCAGAGCTGGGGAAGATGTTTTTTTCACTGCCATCCTTGCTTTGGCATGCCTGTTTCTTGCAGCGCTAAAGCAAACGTGCTGTTTGGCCATGGTGTTCACCCCTCAGACGGCATGACTCTCCAGGGACAAAACCAGGGTTAGAAGGCTCCTTGCCTCCAACAAAATCCCATCTCATGTGCAAGTCACTGCTGAGAGAACTAGTGAAAGAACCTTATGTACCACAAAGGGGATGCCTGCAAGAGCTCACTTAATATTAACCCCGCTGCTAGTGGCAGGTCTGTGAGCTGGCAGAATTTTTTATCTAATTTGCTGTTAGTTCCCAAAGAAGAAACAGACGCTAGACTTTTTAAAGTTGAATTTCTTTGCTTTCCCTTGTGCTGTACAGCCCAGGGATACACGAGGTATTGCGTTCCATCAGCTGATGATTTGGCATCAGGCTGAAAGGTAAAAACACTGGTAAAAAAAGCTTTTCCTTTGCTGCTAGAACAAAGGCTACTTGAATTGTGAACTGGTTGGCCTGGAACAGGGAATGCTGAGGAAAAGCAAAATCCTTTGGAAAAAAGGCAAGTATGTGTGTCTTCTGGGGACAGCTCAGAGGAGCTAATCGAGGACAGTGAAGGGTGGGTTGCTCTTAAGAGCCAAAGTATCCTGGTAAAAATGGCAGAGCAAATAAACCCTTAAAAAGCATGCAAAGAGAGAATTTGCTTCTCATGACTGACTGTCTATTTCCAGGCAGTCTTTAAACAAAGATGGTTTTACTTCTGTCTGTCTTGGGTGAAAACACTTGTATAAATTCTTTAAATATGCATTGGCAGTTCTTACTCTTAGGTTTTATCCTGAATTACAGCCTTGTTCATTAGACCTCAAATCTGAGGTGTACATTTCACTGTAATACTTCTAGGGCTCCCTGGAGACAGCAGGTATACCACAAGTGATACACAGGAGAGCCCTGAGCTTCCATTTGGCTGGCAGCCTGGGGAGCGTCAAGGTCCGAGGGATCAAAACCATCGTTCAGACCAGACATTGGCGTAACCCGCGTCGTTGCCTGGGGTTGCTGGAGTTGTTGTGGCTTTTTACTATGTGCGTAAGGAAAAAATGCTTACCTGGCAGTTGACCACAACTATCTATGCTCAGGTTTATCATCTGAATGTGTATTTTACACTTTTTGTTCTGGCTGAAGTTAACCTGACAGAGAAGGCAAAACTAAGGAAACATCTGAGGGATTATTTGTGGCAGCTGGGCAAATAAGTTTGTCTAGAAATCCTGAAAGTCTCTGGCAACAAGGTGTGTAAGAGTGTTAGTAACAACAAAAATGCTGTTGAAAGGTTGTTGATCACTTACATCACTGTTTTGAAACTTCTGAATTTCTGTAAGTACTTGGGGCTGGTATAAATAATAGCATCTAAGGTTACAGCCGTTGGTCATTCAGTCTGTTGGAGCTCCACTGGCAATATCCAAAAAAAAATTCCCCCATCAAGTGAAAGCATAACTGATCCTGAAATCATTCCCAGCGTGCATGTGCTGTTAACATGGCTGTTGATCAAGGTCCTGATCTGAGTCTGGCATCCAAAGTTGGTAATTCGTGCAAAACACCATTCTCGGCAATGTTACCAGTGCTGTGGCTTGTCCTGTGGGGAGAGCGAACAGGCTGTGGGTTTTGTTATTACTGTTATTTTCATTCATTTTTATCATTTAATACTTCTCAGATGAGGTACTTCACATCTAAAAGCTTTGGCAACATGGTATACTAAGTTTCAAATATTATCATAATGGAGAAAAAAAGCATGCTAAAAATACTAGTACTCAGTAGTATACATTTAATGAAATTTTTATTCAAAGCTCATACATCCCGAAAAGTTACACTGCTTTGTGTTGGTGCTGCACACTATGATCTTAACCTTTGGGATGATAACAAAGCACAAAAACTGGCTCCTCCTGCAATCCTGTGCCCTTGAAGGAGTCATTTAGTTAAATTCCTTAATATTTTTGCAGCTGTGGTTGTGGTTTATTAACTGATGCTGCCTTGAAGAGGAGCCTGTGTCTGCAGCAGAGTTTTCATTACTCATCTGTCAATACTTGCAGAGTAAAACAAATGGGTCTGGGTAGAGAGGTTTCTGCTCTTCTGTGTAAATGGTTTCTTTTTCTCCATCCCTGCTACCTCTATCCTCTACCCAAGGAGAGGGTAGAGAATAGTTTTGATACAGTACATTGTTATACTGTATTGGATAGGAAGGCCTGCTTTGTCAGTCAGGATTATTTTAAGCTATGATGTTTAGATTTTATTAAATGGACTAGAGGGAATTAAAAACATCTCTCTTTCCCAAAATATTCTTACTTGTACAGCTGTAGACAGCGCTTTATCCTGAATCATACCAGCTGAAGAATCTCCAGAATTTCTCTTTTGCAGTGGGTAAAATAAGATTTTTGGCCAGTTCAACAATTTGCTTGTCAGGAGAAATCCAGGTGAGTTTGGTTTGGTTTGGTTTTTGTTTTTACATAGTCTCTCAAAATTGAAAATTAGGTAAATGAAAATTATTATGTTGCTGTGTCTACTGATGCAAACTGCAAGTTTTGCAGTAATTGCCTTGGGTTCTGGGTGAATGCAGGAGGCAACTTCTCTGCCTGGATTTTTGGGGTTTTTTTGCATCAAATTTGCAAGTGAAGGGCACACCTTACTCTGAAGCCCCTGCAGAACAGGGATATCTGCTCTGAGAGATGAAGATATAAATGAATTTCATGCTGGTACATAGTATGGGCGAGTGAATGGAACTGCTTTTGTAGCAGATGAGCAGTCGATATGAAATGCTTTGCTGGAACCGGGCAGGGCCGTAGCAAAAGGATCAGCTATAATAAGTAGGGGAGAAGAACTTGCAGAACCCAGGGTATTGACTCACTTAACCACACGCTTTTCTTGAGTTTCACAGTTGACTGTGACAAATATTGAACAGAATAGCAGCCGTGCTAGTGAGCGAGTGTGCCAAAAGTCAGTGCTGACCTCTTTCTGTGCATGTGTATTTTGGGGGGAATACTGGAGTCCTTATCTTCTTTTCCTGTTGTGCATTCTGGTTTTGCTTAGTTTTTATCCTACTTTAAAAAATCATGGTGGGGCAAAACCACATGGAGCAGTTCCCTCTGCAGGAAGATGTAAAGAACTGAGGCCCAGCCCAGTAAAGGTGATTTATAACTTGAAACCTTGCTTAGTGCCTCTGTACCTTTGCTGGTAGAGTTGGCTGGTAAACTGATGCCAGTTTCCTTAGCGTAGACTTGCCTTTTGTCATGGAGTTGCCATCAAATGTATTTTAAAGCCAGTGGGAGGCTATTCTGTGTTACCATGGCCTCCGGAGGGAGAAGAGGGAACCAGATCTCTGCCAGACTGAGCTCTTGACTGGCTGCAACTGTGAGGACCTAGTTTGGAGATAAAAACTGATTAGTGGATAATTCCCCCAGAGTGAATAATCTCAGCCTGAAAAGATGAATTGCAGATGGTTTTGGATGAGAGAGAAAGCAGGTTTAAAATGTCATTCTTCCAGTAACCTGAATCTGCTGACCTTACATGGCATTGCAGCGGTCATTTCAGCTGAGTAAGACTGGAAGGAGAGGCTTGGTGGAGGTGTGTGGCCAGTGCTTCCTGCGTTGGTCTGGCCCCCAAGCCCCCACTGTTATATTTACCCTGTGGTTTGAAAGGTGTTTCACTCCACAAGGTCAGGGAAAGCTTCCAAAATATGGAGGAGAGCCATTGTAAACTCCCCAAGTGAAGATTAACATCTAATACGACTTTTTGAATTATTTTCAGCTTGGTTTACTTGTCTTTACCCATCTTTCACCTTTGCAAAGGTAACAGTACATGTGTGTTTGCCTAGCTCTGCCTGGAAAGCTTGCAAAAAACAAGACTGAAACATAAAACCAAGTTAAGGACTGTATAAGCAAGTTAGGTCAATAAAGACCATCATTTTGTGTAGCTGTGCAGCTTATCAAGTTACTCCAGTGAGAGACTCCTTACAAATGCTTTTGTATTTTATCTGTTGACTCATCCATCTCAACACTTACAGTAACATTTCAGTACTCTCTTATAAAGCCTATGATTGAAACGAGGCTGTTCTTGGGCTGGTTAATCAACAGATGCAATTAATACAATGGTGTTTGTCCTGACAGCCTGTCCCACTGTGGTGGCATTGTAAGCAGCATTGCTACGCAAGGAGTTCTCTGTGGTTGAGGACTCGCTGTACAGGCAGATCACTCAACATTTGTATTCAGCTTAAAGTCAACATTGAAAGAGTTTCAGACCTCTCCTCAGCTGGCAATCTCACTGGTGCTACGAGCGATGTTAACAAAAGGGTAAATCATAATCCACAGCACTTCTAATTTATTTAACAGTTTTATAAAAGGCTGGGATTTGGTTCTGTTAGAGTGCACCAGAAGTGTAAAAGGAAGGCTCAGATGGATTTTCTTCTTGTATGAGGCTGGGAAGGCGGTGAAGGAAATACAGTTTGGACTCAGATATTTATTCTTTTAGTAGAACAATGTCAGTCCCAGACCAGTGCTTCTTAGATGTGTTTTACCCTGGGAACTTGTAGAAAACGTCTTCCCTTTCAGCTATTTCATTTTTAGCTGTATAGAGGGTGTAACCATTGTTTAAGGGAGTGTCGGTGGCATGTGGCCAGTTGATATCTGAACCCTATCATGAATTGTTTTAAGGAGAGTATGATTTTCTGTACTGAGATATATTGATGACTTTTTTCAAGGCAGGAAGTACGTGCTGACTCCAGCAGTGGCCAGAGCAGCTGTTCATTATGAGTAAGCCATATGAAAAATCTTGTGAAAGCCTTAATATCAGTAGAAAGCAGTGCAAGCTTAAACGATTGGCACCAAAGCGTGGTTAAGCTGTATCAAGAACTGCTTTCATATTTTCAGTTGCTTGGAATTTTACATTGGAAAAAGTTTCTGGTTCTTATGGTATCAAAATCTGTAGGATAGTTTACAGAGAGGTATTTAACTTCAGGCTAGTTAATATTTGTAAAGGCTTGTCTGGACACTCCCCAAACTCTTGCTCCAGGGTACAAATTGATTTATCCCATGTTGAGGTGATACAGAAGGTTCTGTCTCTGTAAGTAGGCATCTCAGCTGGCTTCATGGCTTTTAGCATTTCCTAGCATTGTGGCACCAGTGTTACTTAGACCGGGTTCCTACCAAGGCCCGTATTAGGCAGAGCACACACTTGAAATGCAGTCAGCTGCCTGTCCTGAGTTCCCTAATCAGCAAGTTGGGACTTTTTTGTTACAGTCTGTTTTTAATCACAGAGCTGACGTTTGTCAAGACCGATAAATAGATTTCCATAGCTTTCCAGCAGAAAGTTGGCTTTGAATTAATGGACATTTCAGTGAATTTCTGTAGTTGACAATTTCTGGGAAAAGAAATTATTATTTTGCTCCAAAACCCTCTGATCAGTGCCAGCTGCAAGCAGTGGAGTCGGTGCTGGGCTCCGGTGGGCTCTTCCTGGGTACAGGTGGCTCTAGCAGATCTGCTGACCTTTGGCTCACAAAAAAAAAAAAAAGAAAAAAAAAGAGTATGCAAGAAGTGCTGTGCTCTGAATGTGAACCTGGCTGGAAGCTGAGTATGCAGAGATAAGCTGCTGAAGGGGAAAACCCCCTCACCTATAGCTGACGTATGACACAAGTGAACCCACTGTGATAGTTTCCTAGCTCAGCTTCTGAGATACTTCCAGCCCAAGTTCAGTTACCTCTTTTCATTCTACATTTGAGCTCTGTATTTCAGTTGCTTTTCATTTGGTGGTGTTGCTTGTTGTCTTTAATACCAGGATATGATTTCTTCTTTATCACCTCTCGCTGCCCTTTGTTTGTCTTAGTTTACAATTTTTTTGACGCATACACTCATGTTGCTTGTAGTGCGTTCTGTCTAAGAGCCTGTGTCACAAGGTTCTGATTCAGCAGGGTTGTCCTGGAGATGTATAAGGATGTGCCAGCAAATAGTGGTACGTATGCCACAGCAAAGGAACAAACATACACATCTTACCCAAGCAGTAGAGCTTCTCTTGCTGCTGAATGTGGTCCTCAGGCCATGGCTCATGAGGGCGGTAGCAACAGGGAACGTGGGATGTTCCAGCTTATTTTGAGAACAAGATTCAGTTTCCCTTGATGCCGTAATTTCATGAATCAAAAAGGAAAATGTGTCATACTTAGTCTTTATCTAGAGCTTTGTGCAAGCATTTATGCTGTACTTTTGACTTCATGATGGGTGGTGATGGAAAGTGCCATCTGTAGTGAGGTGAGAATACGGAGTACAGCTTCTGCCCTTGTTTCATTTACTGGTATGATTTAACTTGTTGGTTTGGTCTTATGATGTCTGCTTTTCCATAAGCTTCTGTGGGCTTTTCAGTTTACCACTGGGGCTGTATACCCTGTGAGTGGGTTGTTAGTCGATGTTTGTAAGGTGTTTGAGATTTCATGAGGTAGTGGGAGCAGAAGGCGTAGTCTTGTGTAGTGGTGGTGCCTCTCCATTTGTGGGAAGATGCAGGTAATGTTGTGTGCACAGAGCATGCCACCTAGAGGAACAGAGCAGGCCAGCAAGGCTGTAGCCATGATTTGCTGGCAAAATGTAGGTAGCTGTGCAAATGGCTATGTTGAGACCTTCTCCAGGCAGTGCCCTGGGTGGTCCTGCCTCTAGTACGTTCATCAAGTCAAGTGTGAGAAGGTCCATGCACTGATAGCTTTCCATCAACTCTTCTCAACAAACGTTTCTCAACTTTTTACATGAGACTGCTGTTCATGGTTTAGCCTCCTGGTTGTGTTGATCCTAATCTTTCACAGAGGCTCAAGAATCTGAAACTAAGTTGCGGATCTCACTTCATATTCTCTGGGAATTAGGATGAGGAATCTAGTACAAGGTGTGATTTGATGGGCCAACAGTTTCCAAGCCCTGTGCTTTTTTCGGCTTGTATGTTGCAATTTCTTTTGTGGGAGACTAATAAATTTCCCAGAAGATTATCCTAATTTCCAGAGTCTTAAAGTCTGAGTTGTAATTAAGCACTTAATTTGATGAGGGTTTTTAGATGTGTTGCTAGTCTACTGGCAGCTTGGGGAAACGCTTCCATCTTCAGCCCAGCTTCCCTTGTGTAGAATCAAGCTCAGAAAGCTGGTATATATGTAGAACCAGCAGAACTGCAGCCTGCCAGACAGGCCTCAGAAAACTGCTCCAAATCTATGCTTTCTGGGTAGATTAAAGCCAAATTTGAAAGAAGCCTGGCTTTTTTGAAGAAGCTGAAGTTAGGGTGATGGCAGTTTTTCATTAACAAATGGGCAGTGGGAAATTTTAATAATACATTTATTACTTACAGTTGCATTGAGTTCTCCCATTGCCACAAATGACAGTAATCAGTACACCCAGCAGGGAAGCAATTATTTTATTTCTTGATCAATCGGAGACTTGTGATCATCCAGAGAGTCAGGGAGTTGTGTTGTCAAATAAGCATATGGCTTGACCACCTCTTTAGGACAGGAATTTATTTCTGATCCACATTAGTCTAATATGTGGTGGAGTAAGTCATAACCATTGACTTGGGCTCGTAGAATTTAATACACAAATAATAATGACTGAGTAGAATTCTTTCGTGCTATTTGAGGTTATGTCTTCTACTTACCTCTGATTAAGTTTGTATCGTCTGCTGAAGTTCTTCTCTCTGCTGTTTAAGTAAAAGATCTTTTCTCACCCCTCTCTCCTGTGCTTCAACTTTCATGCTCTAAAACCTCAGGAACAGTCTTGAAGACTTTATTACACTGTGCCTTTGAACTGACCCCCATGTATTTTCATCGAGACATTAGGATGGCCTTCCCATTTCCTTCTATTCTCAGTTTAAATGTTCCTGTTATGGGAATGCTAAAAAAAAAACCCTCAATTGCAATTAGTCATATTTTAAAAGAACCAGACTAAAGCCAGCAGGAAGAGCATCCTCTCAGTGTCAGTCCGCAGCACCATGCGTTAGTGTGCCATTTCGGCTGCGGCCGCATCTCTTGCACGCATTGACCACTCGTGTATTTGAGAGACCCGTTCTGTGGCTCCCCCCATGCCTCTCTCCTTAACACGTGCCCCTTTTTGCTGATAACTTTCTGGCCTCCAGGCTACTGACAGCTGTTGTCCACTTGCTGCTAATTAAGAAAGCAGCATGAGTGATGGGAATGTGGATTGGAGAGATTGAACCCCCCTCTACTCGCAGCAAAGCGTTTCAACCTGATTAAAAAGAGTCTGACTGACGACTGATCGGCCTCTTTTTTCCTTCTCTGTCTGTTGAGCCTCTCTGTAGATAGCCTGTTTGCTATCAAAACTCCCATGTTAGGCGCTCTCTGTGTCTCCGTATTTTTTAGATCCTGTAACAATAAGCGATGTCAGAACAGATTTGCCATTGAAAAGATGGGCACGTGTGAAATTTAAGCTGCTATAAAGCCACGTATTTAACATGCAAAGCGTTGTGTACATCTGTGCTCTTATTCAGAAATGCAAATGTAGGTCATATTTTTAAAATAAAATGACATAGACTTTGTTGAAAATTTAGAACTAGCTATAAGAATCAAGATCATTATGAATTAATAGCTCTTAAGTGGATAGACTGATGATTTCAAAGGTTTTCCTTCTTCGTTTAAGGATTTTCCTTGTTTGTTTGGTTTCCTTGTTTGGCTTCCTTGTTTTGGTTTTCCTTGTTTTGCATCAGGTCCCAGCGGGTGATGATTTATGTGATACAGTTACACTGTGATTTTTATGATCCAGCAAGAGAATAGGCTTGAATCTGGAATGCCCTTTCTGGCCTGTGCTTCTGTGGAGGCAAAATGATAGACTGAGGTTAAGGTAATACAAGATTGTTGTTTTAATACACAACCAGAAGATGTGAAGTCAAGGAAGAGTGATGGTAATTTGGTAAAAGAAGCCTTTTCCTGTAACACTCATGCTCTCTGGAGCTGTTTACCCCCAGGAATATTGCAACTCTCTGTATTTCAGATTAGACCTCCAAAATTCAATCTGAATTCTTATCTGCAATAAGTGGGCTCTGTATAGCCCCTAGCATGCTTTGAAAGCAGTGTCGTTTGCTCTCATCTGGAATATAATTTCTCTTCTTCCTGTTGTGATTTTTCTCATACTTGACTGTTACCTTTTTACCTTGGAGATGATTGTTTCTTGATACAGTAATTCAGCACAGTCAGAGCGTCTCTTTAACAGCACTATGTATACATAGGCGTAAAATGTTTATTTACATTAAAAAAAAAATAATCACTGCCAGATCTGGCTCCTTAGGCGTGTGAAAATCCTTTAACAAACCATGTCTACCACAGTATAATTGAACATGTCTAGGGAGAGGAGGACGTACTTCTGACTGTATTTACTGGTGTTCACCTTGTATGCCCGTCGTTTTGCCGCATGATCACTTTCTGAAAGGAGCCTTGGAGCATTTGACTTCAGCTTTTCAAATAAAGAAGTGTTTTATGTTTGTTTGAACAAGAGCTGCTCCAGCAGTCAGTGTTACCATATATTCACCTAAGCACTTTCAATACCAAAATGGTAGGAAATGCAAAACACAGCGTGCTTATAACTAACTGAACTAGGCAGACTCTTTGGGATGTGGGTGGTTCAGGGTGCGAAAGTGCTGTAATGTCCTTGGGCAGCTTTCTGTTTTCACATGGAGAGAGCAGATGCTGACATGGTGCAAATAGAAAAGAAATCCTATCACTAGACTGGCCCTGAGTCCCTGAGCTGTAGTCTGTAAATAAAGTGATTTATGGGTATTATAGATGAAAATGATGTTTCTTTTTTTCCTCCAAGCAAAATATTATTTCCAAATAGATCATCTCATTATTGGCCTCTGGTTTGGCTAGTAATTTTATAAAATAAGCTTGGTACACTTAATGTTAGAAAATTAATGGGATGATTTCTCTAGTAGTAAGAATTTATGGAGACTCCAAACCCCCGTCTGTCTTGCTGTGGGAGGTAATTAAGAATATGAGGGAGTGGTTTCTTGGTTTGAAATGTTGAAAGCAACTGTAAGCATTTGTACTGTTACGTCTGGAGAACTTGTTAGGGATGGTGAGATCGGTTATGCTGGGTCATTTGCTGTGAATATTGGCCGTTTCTTTCACAGTAACCTGATTATTGCTTGGACAGCTTTGCCAAAACTGTTTACTATCTGCTGCCTGTTGACTGGCAGTGTGTTTCAAGCCAATTATAGGAATATTATGTGGCTTCAGGATCACAGTTAGTCCCTTCATCCTTTAATGCCACTCACGGTGACATCAAGAATTGAGCTGCCATCATCTAGGTAGGTCGTCCACCAATATTGACATGGTCTTGCGTCTGTTCTGCATTAGCTTTTTATGTGACTGATGGCAAGTGTCACTTGCTCTCAATCCCCACCTCTTACCCATTTGTGCCATGAATTTCTGGCTGTGTAAAATGAAAAACCATCACACAGTCATTTCAGAGGCACTGAGATGGCAGTTTTGACATTAATGGGGCAAAAGAAACATTCTGCAAATTTGTATGTAAAAACTAGATGCCCGTTTGGTCCTAGGTTAGGCTTTGTTTAAACTATTGTCTAAATATAAGCCTAGAGCTTTGCTGCTAAGCCTACAGTTGACTTCCCTTCCACTGGGTTTGTGAATGACAAAGTGTTTCAGTGGAGCTGGCACTTCTTTGTTGAGTTGTTTTGCAAATGCAGACCTGATTCTTAACAGTAGAGCACAAAACAGGAATTTCTGCTTTACAATGGGAAATGTTGGGTTTATGTTGTTGGAGGAACAGGTTTAGTTCCTCTAATTTCCCGATTCCATATTGTACCACAGGAATGTCCTTTAAATAAATAAAAATGGCAAAATAAAATCACTCCTACCAACTGGGAAAAAAGAAATATATGCAGACAATTTTGAGAACAGGCTGCTGCATTGTAGGGAGAGTTCCTACAAGAAAAATCTCCTTGGAGGCTTGTCATCTACTCCTGTTCGTCAAAGATAGACTTTATCTTTTTATCTTTGAGAAACAGCTTCCCATATATATGAGAATTATCCCTAAATATTGCCCTTTATTGCCAATTTGGCTTCTAATTAGCTAAATCCACTTTGAAAGTGGAAAGTCTTACTCCAAAGTAAAACAGTGTGGGGAGTTAATGGGGAAGAATGTGTGTGTTTCCAACCTTCACCTTGATTTGAATTAACTTTCCTGGTTGGAATAGCCCTCTCATTATAAAGTCTGAGCTATAATGTTCTTACGGCTTTGAATATTGGTATGTTTTATCATGATAACTACTGGTGTGTTATAGTTTCAGGCAATCTCCCTGAAAGTGTAGATCCGTACAGCTGCCAGAAAACCAGCTCAGCTCTTCTCCTGCTCAGTTCTCTGCCAACAAACGGCAAATTAACTTGACTGTACTGGAAGTATTGAAGTGTTTTCTGTATATTTTTTTGATTATCTTTTATAAGTGGTTTGAATCTCTGTTGAAAATGTCTTCTGTGAGGGGCATCTTTCAAAGTGTCCGTGTGAGTGGGTTCAGTTTGTGACTGCTATATATAGTGGGGTTTTCTTCAAATAGCAGCAATCAAGCTGTTATGGTGGTTTTGTACCTATGGCTTCTGTGTAATATCAGGATAGACGTTGAAATGGTATTGTTTAAAGTCATATAGACTGTAAGAGCCTTCTGCAGAGGAACTCAGGGCTCTCAACACATTTTAATGAAGTAAGTTGTCCCAAATCAAATGCCTTTTCCAAGATTTGTGTGAGACATCTTCCAGTTTTGCACTCTCTGCAATAGATACATAGCTGGTTTTCAGGTTAATGAAGAATGATGGCACATTTAGTGTATTCAGACTTTCCTGACTGCAGAGTTGCCAAAAATGAAGCAGGAGAGATCTCTTCCATCTGTCATTCTTCTATTGAAATCAGCGGTTTAGAAGTAGGTGTAGCTGAGAGTTTATTTGCTGAGCTTCAGAGTAGAGTTCATGAGTACACAGAGGAGAAAAAAGGCAAAATTTATTTGTTTGTTTTGGGGAGGGAGGCCAACTGAGTTTATTGTGTAAATTTGTAAACAGTGCAGAAAGGAAAGGGAAGTTTCCCCAAAACACATGCTAAAACAAATGAAGTCCAAGCTCACATTGGAAATGTCCTTGTGAAGTTGTGCAGGGCGTCGTGGGAGAGTGCAGCTTCTGGGGAGCAGATGTTTGCTGAGGCCCTGCAGTCAGTGGCTGCAGCGTTCAACTCCTCTCAGCCCTCTCCCACAACACACAGGTATTTCTGCTGAGCAGCACCCCATCTCCTTTTCTAATCCCCCACCCACCCCCCTTGCCATGATATTTCAGATAACAGTATAGAAAATAGAAAGGTCTGTGGGGTTACCAGTCTGCTGCTTTTTTTTTCTTTTTTTTTTTTTTTTTCTTATTGCAAAGTCTCGGACACATAATCTCTCAGGTGTAAGTATTTTTTAGCTCATGTGATGTTAAATAGCAGTTATGAAGCTATGGTTTTTACTAGGCTGCCACAAAGCTTAGTACTAGGTGCTTCTTATGCTGCAAAATAATATTAATAAACATGAATCATATGTACAAAGTCAGTTCTGTGTTTGTGACATTATAGGTGGTTCTTTATTACTTCAAAGGTGGTTTGCAGTGTTTCTTTTTGCTTTACTGCAGTGTATTTTTTTTGACTGGTTGGCTGGACCCAGCTGAAGACTCAGAATCCGACAGGGATGAAGCTTGGGCGGGGTGGTTGTGCATTACCATAATATTAAAGCACAGAAGGTCTGGGAGGTATTTACCCTTCTAATAATGGCACCAAAGGTATTTTTATAAACATCTCTTTATGTCTTTCTGAACCCAACTGCTATGACATACTAAACCCACTGCAGAAACCAGTAGGTTATTGAATGTCTTTCACAGTGAAAGAGCATAAAGTTAATCACACTGAAGCTTTGACAAAGCACCGGGCTTAGTCTGACCAAAGAGTCAGTGCTGTCTGGACGTGATGGAGCATAGCCTGACCCGACCCACAGCCCTCCCGGGGCTGCAACACCAGCGCCGCGTGTCTTGAGGCCTCGTGGAGCTGAAGTTTCTTGTTACAGACTAGCTGCTGTTTTCCAAATGGACCTCCTAAGCTCCCGAAGTATTGCTCAGTGTACCACAAGCTGAAATTATTATTGATTCACCTTTCAGGTCTGGATGATAGCCACACGATTGTATATTGTGTTGCAGGAACTTAAATAGCTTTGGCAGTTGTGGTTTTGCTGCTTTGTCAAAACCAAAATAAATATAAATACTGTACAAAATTATTTCTTATTTATAGAATTCTAAGGTTCTCTCTGCCACAGAATCTGTGTGCTGGGCTTTCAAGCATGCTTTCTTTCATGGGGTGGATTGTGGTTTTTGAATGAGTCTGTGTGGCACCCTGTGCCTCCCTGGCAGCGGTGGCTCTTGGGCAGTATCTCACTTTTGAAACCTGATGCCATGCTCCACATGGGATGCGATATGATAAGGGAAGGGGCTGTTCATAAAAACCTCACTCAAGTAGCTGTTAATTCACCAAGATTTATTCAGTGATAAAAGGATTGTTTCAGCAAGATTGTAAAGAGATGCTGAGATAAGGTTCAACTTTGGTTTTGGTAAAGCAGTCTCAGCATCGTTCCCTGTAGCTATCATCCTGTTGTATGTTAGCGTTGAAGGTGTTTCTTCTTGAAATGCAGGCCAGCTTCCTGTATCAGTAGACTGGAAGCTCATTAAAAAATATAAACTGATTCTTTGTAGGGCCCACTTTTGGTAATTTCCATTAAAGGTAATAGTAACTGTTTAAATACAGATAGCCAGGGTGATACAAGAAATAACATGGCATACTAGCAAAGAATTTAGCTCCAAAGAAATCAGACTCAGCTATCCCCTTGTTAAGTAGGTTTCCAAACTTGTCGCGGCATTAGGCTACATAATATTCGGGGAATAGCTGCTTTTTCTTCAGCATTAACCAATAAAATTCTAGTGACTGTTTCCGTACTACTGATGGCATGGATTCCTTCAGGTTCTCTTCCTGTTTCTGTGGATGCTTGTGCAGATCTGCTAGGGTTTGCTTCTGTAGAAGTTCATTATCGTTTGTTTTAAAGTCAGGATTTGCTGAAAAGATTGGGGAGAACTGCAGGTGTTTGTAGCAGTATGCCGCCTTCTTGAAACCTGTTGTCTATAGGAGCGATGTAGCCGGGTGATTTTAATTCAGGCATGAGGAGACAGGATAAAATGGAAAGTTATCACGAATAATTGTTTACTGCTGAAGTAACTTTTAATATTTATGTGCAGTAGAGTGAAAGGTAGACATCCCACTTGGACTCCATAAGCTGCCTCACGTTTCCTGCCATGATGGTCTAGGGATGTACCACATCCCCAGATGATCCTACAGCTAACAGAGACGTAGCTCCCTCCTGGGCTGTTCGGTTCAATTAACATCTCAGTTTCCCCTTGCTGGAGGCACTGATGTTTCAAATTGTGCTTATAGAAGACTAAAATTTCCTACTGCCTGCAGGCAGGCAATAAAAGTGGTGGTTTGGTTGCAGATCCTATCAGGTATAGAATAGGGTATGGAATTGAGGATATGGCCTGCAGCTCTTTAACCCTTTACGCGAGCAGCACAACAATAATGGAAAAGCAGCTTCTGACCTGATTACATCAGAAATTTCACACCTGCAGCACCGCTGTATCACTTTGCACACATGCTTGTCTGTATCTGGAGATAGAGAGCTGGCCCTTTGGGGCAACAGGATGGTAGTACTTCAAAGTTTAGTGATTTGCATAGCCCTCCTGTGATGCCTTGTTTTATTGAGTAAGCAATATTAGGGAAGTTTACACTGGTATTGCAGTGCCTCTAGGAGATAGTACTGGCCTGGTTCCTGAAATTCGTTTTTCTTTCTCTTGCAGATATGTGAGCCCCCAGCATGGTGCACTGAAGTTGTGCAGGCACGTTTAATCTTACTGAACCGAGTATCTGCTTTTCAGCATCTGAGCCCTGAGGATACAGTGCTAGTCAGAACAGTGAGAAATGAGGCTTCCTTGCAGAGCAGTTAGCTCATCTCTTAACATGCAAGGAACAGAGCTTACATCACATTCTCACCTGGCCTGTTGCCCTGAATCTATGGCACTTGCTAAAGAAGGAGATAAAATTGAGCATGTTTAAGCAAATGCTTTCCATGTTTTGATCTTATTTCTTGCACTCAGCTCCGACGAGTGTGGGCAGTGGCTTTTGGGCAGGGTATAAGGTTCCTCTCAAGCCTACTAGAAAAGAGGAGTTAGCTTTGCAGTTCGGACTGAATGTGCAAAGAGTCTGTAATCAGAGGTCAGAAATAAAGATGACTATAATTAGTAATGTCCAAAGCAACTAGAAGTTGTCAGGCAGATCCGAGCCAGCTTTTTTTTTTTTTTTTTTTTTTTACACTGCCTAATGAATGAGAGCTGAGGTTACTCTCCAAAGATGAAAGAGGGCTGAGTTTTTCCCATTTGAAACTGGTGCTGTGGGGCCAAGGCAAAGTCAAGACTGTCATTTACAACCTTGTTTTTCAGCTGTTGAACCTGTAGGCAGGTTGTGAGCAATTAGGCTTTTCCCTAAAGCATCTAAAATAATGCGTTTCTGCTTGCCATCCTTGCAGAGTGCCAGTGACGACATTCCGTCACCTTGGAGATGGATAAACAGCTTCAGCAACATCGGGTTATAATCTTTCAGGTCTGAGTTTCAAAGCTGACAGCCATATGACTGAAACCCAAGCCTCACAAAGGTTTTTCAGTGTGGAAGGAGTCTAAATGTGCTCGAGTAAAATGAGAGGAGGGGGAGTAAGAGTTTAAGCGAAGCTCAGTGACAAGGCTTTTTGCTCAGCCATGGCAGTAGCGTGAATGAAACGAATTAGCTTTGGGTTGCGTGCTCCCTACAGCCTGGAGTGACTCAGGTAGTGCGCACACATACTTGTGCCTGCAGGGCTTTATTTTTAGATGTCTGAATCACTGTCATGACTATATCCTCATAAAGCCGCTAGACGAGCGGGGATGCCCACGGACCCCATATTAAGTCATGTTTGGTGAACAGAGAAATTCAAAAGATTCCCTTGCAACCGTTGCAATTTCTGTGCTCAAAGCTGTTTGCTGAAGTAATGCAGAGGCTATGCCTTGTAGCTGGATTATTTTTTTCCATTTAAAATTAAATGTTTAGTTAACAGCCTTGGTGGCTTTTATGTGTAGAGCAGGGTGAGCATGGACCACAGCGATCATGTTGATGTTGGAGGCTACTTGACTCTTGTTGTTTTAGTGTTGCTGGCACAGGGGGAGTTACGAGTTATGTTACCAGTGTTGTAATCCCATTAGTTCTCTCGAGCTTGTAGGGCTGTGCAAAATCAGTACTTAAATGGGAAATTACCAGAGACTTACCAGATGCTGCACACAAAAGTTTGCTAGTGATTCAGTAAACGGCAACATTTCTGCTTGTGAGTTGGTATGGGACCAATGTGCTGGAGTGGCTTGCTTTCAGATAAAATTGAGCAAAAGTCCTCTGTCTGCTGCTTATCAATAAATTACAGTATCTGTTTCAAAAAGGAGTCTCAAAGGCAGCTTTGGTGTGCTGGAGGAAACTGAACTTGGGCAGCAAAGTTCTGCTCCCTTAAATTCCTCCCTGTTCAATTAATTGTACCTTTTTCCTTTCCCCCGCCCCCCCCCCGGTAAATCAGTTGGGTGGCATTGCTGCAGTTTCAGCAGCTAAAGGATTCCTGGATTATGTGTGTTCATGCAAGGGGATTTCTCTTTTCTGAAATACTTCAGGCTAGAAGAGAACTAGGAGGAAACCTGGTCAGCTGCTGTGAGCTTGCTGCTTGGTCTGGTGCATCTTCACTTCCTCACAGCCTGAAGATTTGCTTCCAAATATGAAGCTGGAAGGAAGAAGAGCTGTAGTACTAATGCACCATAAAATTAATGTTGTTGAGTGACCCAATCCTTTTCACTGCAGTCGGGAGATGTATCTGAATTGATAAGTTGCCCTCTGTGCCTCCCAATTCCCTTGCAAACACTGTGAGCTCTTTCCATATGAGGTTGCTGCAGCTGGAGATGCCTCATTCATGGTTGCTTAGAGGGGGAGGGGGGGCAGTGAATAAAAATAAAAATGTGCTCTCTGACAAATAAAAATGTTTTGCTTCCTCTGGAGGCCCCAGAGGGCGGCATAAAAAATAATGAAGCCTGTGAGTCAGTGAGCATTGCCTGGCCAGCTGAGAGGGAACTGAGCCTCCCTTTTCCATAGAAGTTTGTGTGCTGTCATTGCACATCATTAATGCTCGCTGGTTTATGCTCATTCACTGTAATGTTGCCAAAAAAAAAAAAAAAAAAAAAGGGCAGTTGGTCTTTCCGCTCCCAAAAGCTGGCTGCTTCGAAGGTGACGTGATGTTAAAGGAAAAGTTTCTTTAGCACTCAAGAATGATTGTTTGATTCTCGAGCTGCCCTTCCTCCACCGTTTTCCTCTAAAACCTGGCGGTTCTCCTAGCAATCAGATTCCCTGGAGAGGGACTTGGAGCAGCTTACAAACAGCTCCACCTAAGGTACAAAGGTTAGGGTGGGCAAACTTCCCGATTGACACCGGACCCTCCCTTTTTTTTTCCTTTCTGGGTCCCCTACCGGATCTTTTTTTTGTTTCTGAATAGATTCTCTTTGCTTCAGTCTCTGAGGGTAATGGCAAAGCTGAGAAAAGTAAACTCACAGAGATGGAAGTGGTAGGTCTAAATCTTCTGTAGCACCTGTGATGCAGCAGTGATGCGCTTATACATTTAAAAGGGGTGTTTTAATTCTGTCGCATTCTGTCTTTTCTGTAGTCACAATTGCAGTTCATCCTTTCTGCAAACACACAGCATTGCACAAGTGCTGTATCAGCATTTTTAGACTTCTGAATGTCTCCAGGACTTCTGGAGAAAGAGGGTGTGAAATGTAGCAGAGGACTGTTTGCTGCGTAATGTGAGAGCTGAGTTACACATTGCGGGTGTGAAAGGGCTGAGACCATATCTGGGGTTCTCCTCATCTGTTTCTTCAACCCTCCTTGAAAGCCTAGTGCTGGCTCTCCATCCTCATCGCTACACACTGGCAGGCTTGAACGTTTTGTCACAAGACAGACAGAGGTGCCCTCCACCATAAAATTATTAAAAATTACTTTTAAAAGTGCCCCTGCAGTAGCTTTCTGTTGCCATCAGCTGACTGGTGAGCTTCACGTCACGCCTCCTGCGTCGGCTCTGCCAGCTCTTCTGCAGAGCAACTTGGCTGTTGGGAGAGGTTGTTTGCGTTTCAGGTTAGAGCAACATTTCTGCAAAGCTTGAAAGCTTCGATTTTTCTGTCAGTCACTATTATTTTAATGTTTGTGTTACAGGAATGCCCAAAAGCTTTAGCCAGGACAAAGGCCCCACAGATCTGTGAATTTACAAGTATGTACTTACAGCCCTTCCCTTAATGGTGGAAGGAAGATGGTTGGGAATTCTAGCAATACTCATATAAAATCTTGAAAGACCTCTGCTTTGCAACATGTGTTGTGATTATCCCAGGAAGCTCTCGTGCCCATCTGTCTGTCCTGAATTGCCTGTTCTGTGTTTCTGGCAGCAGAATTGGGTCTAGAGGAGCCAGAGCCAGAGCCCCAGCCTCACAGCACCAGAGACATCCTCAGCGGAAAGGTCGTTTTGAACTATAGCTCATTATTTTTTCCTTTTGCTTCGGAACTCTTAAAGTCCCTGTCAGCTAGGGTTTAGCTGAAGCCTTGCAACTTGCCTTTTGTCTTCCTCAAATGATGGAGCTAAGCCCAAGGGAACAAATGCCATTTTAATGGGCATCGTTGTGTAACTCATTACATAAGTCACCTCTGCCTTCAAAGGACTCATGGCATAAATGGCAGGAGCGGTTGATTAAAAATGTGCACAATAGCTTCATTATGACATGGGGAGAGATATCTGCTGTTATTTTTAATCTGATAGCTTTTAAATATGTGCATCCAGCGGAGACCCAAATGGCCTTTGAAAAGGGAGCCATTTGTGGGATAAGATTTTTAGACTCCACTTCGTTCCTTCTAACGAGCCACAAGAGTCAGTTCAAGCTGGAGAATGAACTATAACCCTTTTATAAGGCTTGATCTTCTCTAAAGCTGCAGGGTTTCAGTGTGTGAACACATACAGAGTGAGAGAAGGTGGAGGGTTTAGGTTTTC
Organism: Ibycter americanus; assembly: GCA_035590275.1. Taxonomy (NCBI): domain Eukaryota; kingdom Metazoa; phylum Chordata; class Aves; order Falconiformes; family Falconidae; genus Ibycter; species Ibycter americanus. The sequence goes on along the minus strand of JAVJGI010000065.1, from coordinate 4,534,483 downwards.
AGGTGAAGGAAAGAAAAGGTACTGTATTCTAAAGTGGTTTTTAATTAAAAAAAAGTCTATTTTCAATTTGTTTGGCATGATCCAAGCACTAGACAAGTTGAACTTGTCTGTTAACAAGTTAAATTGCCTGTCCCTGGTGCTGGAGCCTGCCTGCCATTGAGCTGTGCCGTAGTTACAAAGACGTGACCAGGAGATCCAGACGCAGACAGGGGGTTATCTCCCACCTCTGAAGCCTCCCGTGTGCTGGTTACACGCAGCCGGTGAGCAGGACCTGGCAGCTGGAAAGTCTGCTGTGAGTGAGCTCTGTAAAAGGCTGAACTTTCGCTTTGACTTTCAAGTAAGTAATTCGCTGCTGGGTTAGGTTGGTGGAATTCACCAGTGTGCACGTGTTTCGACTTAATTTCTGGTGTTCGTTTGAACCCAAGTGGAAAGGGACCATTTGACTATGGCAGTGGTGGACGCTGGGCTTTGACTTGCCGGCTTTCTCCTAAGCAGCCTAGTTTCTTCGCCCACAAGCAGATAAGCTGATTTATCTGCCTTCCCTTGTGCCTCTTAATCCACTGTTGTTTAAAATCTGCAGTTCTTTCCTCACCAGATTTAGCTTTCTGTCAGCAAACTGGCAGGCAGCACTGCTTTGCTGGAGCTGGCCGAGCTGCTGGGGGATGAGGTGGCTCCTGGCTGGCCATGGGCTGCCCGACCCAGGGGGCTCGTGGGGTTCCGAAAAATCCCTCCGGCCACACCGGGCAGTGGGACTGCTTGGAGCAGGCGCGTATGAGAGCTTTCTCATGTTGTGTGTGTGGTCGGACCCCAGACGCGTGCCGGCCAGGGGGAGACAAGCCTGAGAGCTGAGCAGGGCCATGACTCAACAGCTGGAGCGCGTTCAAGCACAACGGAGCAGGAGCCTCATTAATAGGGGGATGGATTTAGCAATGAAACAAGTGACATATTAAATCTTCCAGTCAGAAATCAAGAAACTCAAATCCATAGTAAAGTAATTTTGAAGGGATTTTTTTATTCCAGTTGTGTGCGGCAGCAGAGCATCCCGACAGATGAAATACAAGGGGACAGAAAGTCAGTGGTTCCTTTGAGACAGAAACACTTTGATAATAACAGTGTTGTGTGGGGTTTTTCCCCCCTTTCCAGTTGAAATCACTCCGTCGAGTTTATTGCCCTGTCTTTTCCCGTTCGTCTTACAAATATTTGGACACTGCATGGAAGGATGGTGTACCCTTCTCCTGTCCACCAGAAGGGAGAAAGAGAAGCTGAGAAAGCCAGTGCTGAGACTCCAGTTAAACACTGCTGGTTATTCATCAATAAGAGGCGAGGGTAATATGATAGAACAATTTCCAGCGGGCAGACTACCAAGCTCAGGAACAATCTCAATGCTGCATTAAGGGGTTTGGTTACCGTAGACAGGCAGGAAGGAGCAGAGGGTCAGGAGAAGTGTTTTGAGCACTGGCTCTGTTTTCTGCTTCTCTCTGTATGTTATCAAATTATTTGATCTGTGAAGGCATGCTGTGCTGTTTGAACTTCTTAACTGGACAGACATAGGATGTGCTAGATGCTTACATTAGGATATAGTGTAAAGAAAGTGACTTTCTCAAAGCAGACCAGTGCTACGGTAACCAGTCTAGGAAGTCTTGCTCAGCGGTGCTTTTCACAGGAGAGTTTCAGTCTTCATCTGTAAAAGCTTAGGTAACTTACACCTTTGAGCTAGACTACCTTCCTATTCATTAAAATGCAAACTCTGTTTAGAATGCTTGAATGATGTTTCTGCTTGAAAACTGTAAAGCCTATCATGCCAAATAATGTCTGTTGGCATTCACTGAATATAATCACAGCAGCTCCACCACTTGATTCATGAATATGGGGAGAGGGACGAGGCTTGCAGTTTGATGGAGATGCTATACTGGAGTCACTGACTCACCCCCTGCTCTGTTTAGACAAGTTTCTTCACCTTTGTGCCTGATTCCCATCTGCAGAGTAAGGGTAAGACCTAACTGTTTTAAGGATGAGAAAGATGTGTTTGTAATGTGCTTGGAACAAGAAAAGCACTATTTTAAGTGCTTTGTGTAATTGAGTGTAAGAGAGTATTGGTTTGTGACTCATTTGTTTAACTGCAAATGCATCAGAAACTTATGAGCAGATGAAATCTGGAAAATGCTTGTTGTAGATGGAAAGACATGGTAGTAAAAAGCTGCATTAATTTGTGATCTTCAAAGCAGGACTTAGCAGGGCTATTCAAACAATAACGTTTATTATTTTTGCAAGTGTCAGCTGGTTTACTTCATTAGTACTATTTTAAGAAGTTGCTATTCTGCTCCAGCCACTTGCTCCTGTCCTCGCTCTGTAGGTCTGTGTCCCCTCAGAGTGTGGCATGCAAATGATTCAGTGTTTGATGTGACAAAAGGGTAAAGAGAGCGAAGGGCAGTCGTTAGGCTGGTGGTGGTGAAGAGGATCTGCTGTCAGCAGAAGAGAAAGTTTCTCTGCTGACAAGGCATCTCCTTTCGGAGGTTCCTGACCATGCACACACATTGGTGCAGCCGTTCATGTGCTTGCCCCGTAAAGGTGGGTAGGCATGTCTGGTGGGAAGGACACAAGGAAATAGTAGTCTTCTGAAATCTTTCTCCCAAATTTCTTGTCCCTACAAGGCAAAAGTATCACCATAAGCCACTAAGGGTTTTGTAGGTATTGAACATTCTCTTACTCAGACTAGCAGTTTGGATCTCACTGCAGCCCATGGAGGAGCCAGACGTAATTTGTTGCTGCTACCATTATTTCCCTGTAGATTAATTATTGTCATTATTTGCCAGTTCTTGAAAAATAAATTCAGGGCCATGACTTCTCTTGGCAAGCATGCATATATAGAAATTCTCATATGGTGTATGAAATAAATACAAATTTTTTTTGGGGGGGTGGGGTGGTGGGCAAGAGCATTATCGCAGCAGCCAGAAACTGTTTTCAGTGGTGACCTTCAGCACCCTGTGGAGCCGGAGAGGTTTTAAATGTTTGCAGATCCCCTGGTGGATGTAAAGCAATGACGTAAATTGTTGCTAAGTTAGGGTGCCAGCTGCTGTAAGTGATTCTTCGGAGGCCAACTGATATGTCTGGATTTATCTGCAGTGAGAAAGGTTTTTAGTGCCTCCCTCCTCAGTGCATTAAACAGGACTTTATGCTACAAAGAAAACTTTGAAAAACATTTACTCCTATAAATGGAGAACAGGTCTGCAGGCTGACTAGATTAGAATCAGCACTGATGCAGCTTCCATTAATAGAATGTCTGCAAAATTTTGATCTAGGGGACAGAACTAACCAGAGTTTTGGCTCTGATGAAGGTGTTAATAGCAGGGTCTTAACACACTACCAGGAAACCAAGCTTAAAGGGAGACAGCCTTTATGGGGAGGCAAGCACGGGTTCCTTCCCTTGAGTTGTGGTTAGGTAATTTCTGAGTATGAGGAGCGGTGTTTGCGCTGCAGTGTGGTATTTAGCTTCTGGGTGCTAGATTTGACTCAGCAGCCTTTTCTGTTTGCAGTCTGCATGCTAACAAGGTGGTGCAGTGCTGCATGCATGGCACTGTGTCATTTTGACTCATTACAGCCAGCGCAGTCAATTCCCAAATAATCAAAAAGAAGAATGAAACATACAGCAAAACTGCTTACTTTTCTTGATAATGTAGTTAAAAACAAGTTTGGTAACTTCTGCTGAATTATCTGGGTCACTAGAGAGCAATTCAGACCTTCATTTATTAAAGTGCTCTTTGCTCAAAATACATTCTAAATTGCTCTCTACAAGGCAGCTTAGTTTTATTTAGCTTAGTGGCTAAACAGATAAAAATACATTTCAACGGTAAGTCTGCATATGGCATGTTTGCAAACCTTTGAGACTTCTGCTTTTAAATATACCAAAAAGCCATGAAAACACAATTTTTAAAAGAGTTGAGCAGTTCTGTAATTATGCATCTTCAAGGATGCCCTGGTATTGAAGCGGTTCCTCTGTTCTCTGGTTTGTCTGGTACATTTGAAGTGAAATCCATTGCAAATGACAAGGGCTAGGATTTTTGTATGAGATTACCCATGGAGCCACATTCAAAGGTGATGAAGTGGGTAGAGATCAGCAGACAGGCAAGGGCATTATGTCGGACTGTGTTTTCTTTTCCTGAAGCAGCCACCAGTCACGGGTACCAGCAGAACCCTACCTGCACACCCATCGTGGCTACTGACCCTCAGCCAAAAGAGGTGCAGGAGCTCTGCTCTGCCAGAGGTCTGTAAGTCACTTTCTGCCCTTGACTCAGTTGCTCATCTGCAAAAGAGGGACGATGATTACCTCCTTTGTAAAGTACTTCGGGATCTGCTGGAGATAAGTGCTTTTGAGAGGTGTTTTTCCTTTTCTCTCCAAGGCGCAGAGCAGTAGCAATCCCTCTGTTCCTGCCTTTGCACTGCAGTGTTGCTGCCACTGAGGGGGAGCAGGAAATGATGGTGATACAGCAGTTGGAAGCACAATACAGAGCCACAAATTTATTTTTTTTTTTATCCCATTCCACTTAATAAATTTACATGGTTGCAATAAATTGACATGGTGTGATTACCTTCCAGATAATGCTGTAACACAATGTCCCTGGCTTCAACAAATTTACCCTAATCCAGTAACGCATTTCTGTGTCTTTCTAGATTCTGAGCGTTCCCATCTCTCCTCGTTCACTATGAAGTTGAAGGGCAAGTTTCATTCACCAAAAATAAAGAGAACCCCTTCAAAGAAAGGAAAGCAAGCTGACCTGACAGTGAAAACACCAGAGAAGTCAGCGAACAAAGTAAGCAGATGGAAAGACATGTTCTGTTTGTCTTGCTGGTTTCTTGCTTGCTGGCACTCAGTTTATCAAAATCCAGTGTGTGACTTGTCCTCTGCAGAATTCTGCGGATTTTTCAGGGATCCTCAAGGTTACTTTATCCTTAGTTATAAACTGCACTGTGCTTTATAAAATAAGAGCAACGAAGGCATGTACTTCCCTTTGGAGAGCCTGGTGAGACCTCCTTCCATAAACGTTTAAATATCTCATTACGGAATGTAGTATATGGCCTGACACATCCTCCCTTCGTGCACACCCTATGGTTATGGTTACAGCTTTCAAATAACTGCCTGGTTTTGGGGTGTGATCCTTTTAAAAACCCCAAAACCCAGGCGAGCAAATCCTTGAAGTTGGTCCAGAGATGTGCTCAATCTCTGACGACATCAGCAGGGAGAGTCAGACTGATGCGTTCAAGCAGCTGCTGGTGCCAGCACACTGTTTCTCAGACCCCACGTACTTCAGGTCTCCAAGAGGTCATCACTCTTCCCCAGCACAAACCTATCAAAGTGTTATCTCCTCTGCTGTTGGGACCTGATCATGTAGACTGGAGGCTACCTCTGTAACAATACTGTTGCTGTCAGTTTTCAGATATAAATCTAAGCCAGAAGTTAAGAACAGTTGAGGATATTTATGATAATTCAAAATCTTGCCCAGTTGTTGAAAGTCTCATCCAATGTGCAGCACCAGACATGCAAACTTTTTTAGATTATCTCTGCTGAAGATTGTTGTGGTGGTATTGAGAGCAGTCAGCAAGATACAGTTAGCTTATGCTGTGTGACGTGCTTAATACCCAGAGAAGTCACTGCAGGGCTTCCTAGCCCTATTCTGCACCATCAGGTGGAAGGTGATGAGGCTTTTATTTCCCAGGCTGTAGATTTTTTTTTTCCCCAGGAGGCTATGGATATGCTTTCTAGGGAGCCGAGCAGCTTGCATTGCTGACTGCTATTAAAAAAAAAATAAAATAAAAAAAGATTTGAGAGTGCTCCTTGAAGGCTTTTAATTCCACTGATGTTTCAGGATGGTGTATTGAGATAATTTAGAGGCCTTCCTTTAAGATGATATGTGACCACAAATTAAATAAAGTAGAAAATGAAGAGCCCTTTTCAAAATGCTATAGCAAATATGTATTGGCATGTTAAGAATAGGTGAAGTTTTTGCTTTTCTTTCTTTCCTCCAAAAAACAATGCAAGAGAATTTATTGATAAGGCATGCTGAACATGTAAACCCTTTTATTATGTATAGATTGGTATTTTTTAATTGGAAAACAAAACGCAATAATTTTTATTACCATACATGATTATTTAAGCTGTATACATTTTTATGCTGTGAAGTATTGTTGATTTCTGGGTCATTCCTTATCTGTTTTAATAGCTACTGTCCAGCTAATCAATTAGTTGGATGTAGTCAATTCATTAGCTTTGTGTGGAAGGACTGGGGAAGGGGATATGCCTGGATTGTCATCAGGTTCTCTCAGTGGAATATAGACATCAGTTGACAAACAGGAGATTTTCTGTCAGAAGACACAGTTGATAAACCAAATAATCATCGTTTCCTCCCTCTTAAGTACTTAAGATGCTATTTTTATACTCTTGAAGTAGATAATCACTGTAGAGCAGAAATAGCAATACCAAAAATTAATGTAAAATCACTATGTGTAACCTGAAGGTTATATTCAACCCATGCAGACATCATCTTCTCCTCTTCTCCTTTATGCCTAGATGTGGGCAACATGGGTGTAGGTGTGGGGGTGTGTGCAGTTCAGAGCCCCCTTTTGTCCCCTGGACCCTGTCTTTGATTCTTATCATAGGACACATTGTAGGAGCAGTAGTGTCCTTCAACAGTATATGCAAAGTTGTAATAGGTTTTTCAGTGTCAAAATGCAGGGGAAAAAGGGACTGTTCCAACTCTTGTAATCAGATGTATTCTGTATGGCTCACTGTAACCCATTCTGGGTCAGCTGTATCTCATACATGATGCATTTATAATGATTATTTAGGGGAAAACTTCAAAAATCATGCAAAAATGTCTGTATGTGTCAGGCAGGCAGGGGAGTGGAGAGGAGATGCTGTTTTGCCTGAAAATTAAGTTTGTCTCATTTAATGGCCAAAAGGCAAATAGGTGGGTCAAGTGGTCCTGCCAGTTCCGCAGCTCCCACAGTTACCGATCTGCTCTCTCACTGGGATGAGTTCACCTCAACTGAGAAACTAAATGAGAGATCAGTTCAGGTCCTCTCTGCCAACCCAGAGGTGTACAACTGCATGTTTACTTTGGCTTTAGGGACTAAAATTTTAGGGACCACACACTAAAATGTTTGGTGGAAAAACTTGGTATCAGTTTTGTGAGATGCAGACACTGGTATATCTTAATATCCATCCATCCCACCAGGTTATTACTGATTTCTCTAGATTTATTGCTGTCATTCTCAGGCCTCAGTGAGTGAAGCACTGAACATGAGAAATTTCAGCCTCGTAGCAACAGCCGACATTTATATGTCTGAGCTCTGTAGCAGAACCTGCAGTCCCAGGTAGGATGTATAGGCTTTCTTTGTGTGACTTTGTGTACGCATGTATGCACACAGACATACGATACCTTTGAACATCAGAAGGGGATCGTGAAAAGTGCTCTTAGGGAATTTTACCCAAAGAACTAGCGAGGAAGTTTGAAAAAAAAAAAAAAAAAAATAAAGAAAAAGAAAAGGGATCTGTGTCCCAAATAGTGTCCGGTGGCTGGATTTGCATGCCTTGATGTACTCAACAGAAGGTTTTGTGTTTCCACTTGTCATTCTCAGCCCTTAACTCTGAGTCAAGCACATCCCTCTGATGTGCCAAGAGAGTGTTTAAGCTATTAAGTCACAAGCCTTTCTACAGGAAACAGTTGTTGAATGAAGTACATAAACAGCCATCATAACAGGAACTGCAATCCACAGTTTTTCACTTCTGTTTGAGAGCTCTGACCACTGGGCCATAGTCATGCTCAGTTGGGGAATATACGGGCGCTCTCATCCCTGAGATGTGTGATCATGTTATACGAAGTGCAAAACCTTCATGGGAGGGACTGAGCCTCTCCACATCCTGGAATAAACAGTGCAGTGGTGAGGGCACATGCCTGAAAAATGGAAAATGTCAGTTTTTATATTAGCCAGGGTGCGCCTCTGCAAGGGAGTCTGGGGTGCTGTGGGCTGCAGACCAGAACCTGAGGTGCCTGGCAAGCAATATTGTCAAAAAGTGGAAGCAGCAGCAGAGTTTGGGCACTTCCCAGATGAGATGGAAAATGACAGGGTGGTTTGCAGATCTTGGATTGGGACTTAGGCTTCTGAAGCTGGAACTGAATGGGACTTTGGACTCTAATCCTTTTATGCAACTGGCCCCAAATTACTAACCAGTGTTGCCTATAAATTGTTCTTCCTAAAACGTTTTGGGCTGCTGGCCTGATTTTGCAGAAAAGCAGCGGTTTAACAGCTGACAAGAGTATGGGGAGCACACAATGCCCATAGGTCATTAATTCTTGAAGCTGAATTTACTGAGGAGATAATGGATGAAACCTGACTCTGCTAAGCTCTTTGCTCCTTTTCTAGAAGTGTTCAGTAGTTAATTTAAATCTCACTTAGGAACTACTTGTGGCATTACAAGTCCTCCAGGCATACTCTGGTAAACTTTTTAAAAATATCCCTGTCCAGAATGCCATTAAGGTATCATGTATCACTTCTGTATTTCCTCTTCTTGTCTTGGTGGTGGCGTGGAAGTTGGTGACCACAACTCAGCTTTATTCCAAAGAATTGTTCCCTTCTGCAACATTCATTCACCGATGCCAAAACTTAGCTTTCATGCTTTGTCCCCGTGGAAAGCGTGTGAGTTCCCTTTTCCAGCAGCATCACAAAATGACAGAGGTTGGAGGCTGATCAGAATGGAGTTTTTTATTTGTGAATGGAGAGACAAGATGTAGCCCATTTTCATGGAAGTAGGCATATTGGAGTGAGCAGAACTACTCAGAATAATAAGGGTGAGCACAACGTGTGTCGTTGAAACTATATCAGGGATGGGTACGAAAATGGAGGCATCTGTTTGGATTGTTCCGGAGTTCGGAAGTTTTCTGTTTTGGAGGAGGGGAATGTCCTGTTTTCTTTTTCTCTTTCCCTTTGGCTCATCCACTGCATTTACTGATTGAAAAGATTTTTTGATAGTGAGATGTATTTAAGGATTTTTATGGCATAAGAGGGGCAACTCTGTTAAATCCAGTAGCTGTTGCTTCCTTTCGTGCATTATCATTACTGTCTGCACCTAGGGGCAGGGACAGGCAGCAGACCTGCCTGCAAAAGGTGTGCCCAGGTGGAGGACCTCCTGCAGGAGGCAGTGAGAAGGCTGTGTAGCATCAGGAAGGCTGAGAAGGAGTTAGATGGTTGGTTCCAAGTGCAGTCTGCAGTGGACCCATGGCCAAACAGCCAAAAACTCCCCCCCCAGCACACCCGAGAGGGAGGGCTGCCAATAATGTAGAGGAATGGAAGCTCGCAACAGCAAGGACCTGCAGGAGGAAGAGACTTCACCTGAAGCCTGAGGTGCCCTTGCAGAACCGCCTCACTGCTTTGTGGACTGAAGAGGAAAGACCCATCACATCAGGAGAGATGCTGGAGCTGAGCAAGGCAGCCCGATCTGCTCCCCATTTATATACAACCAGCACAACTAAGAAAAGGCGATGGGTGATAGCAGTAGGCAACTCTCTTCTGAGAGGTACAGAGGCACCCATCTGCCACCCTGATGCACTTTCTAGAGAGGTGTGCTGCTTACTGGGAGCTCGTATGAGGGGTGTCACTGAGAGACACCGAGCCTCGTACAGTCCACTGACCATTATCCTCTGCTGTTGTTTCACTTGGGCGCCAGCGATACAGCCAGGAGCAGTCTGAGGAGTATCAGGAAGAGCCCTGGGAGCAGCAGTAGGGACTCTGGAGTGCAGGTGGTTTTTTCATCAAACCTCCCAGTCAAAGGGAAGGAATTTGAAAGGGCCCATTGAATGTGATGAATCATCAAATGCTTACAGGACTGGTGCTACAGCCAAGGGTTCGGCTTCTGAGGCCATGGGACTCACTTTGAGAAACCTGGTCTACTGGGGCTGATGGGGCCCATCTGTCAGAGAAGGGGAAGAGCATCTTCAGTCATAGGCTAGCCAAGCTGGTGAAGAGGGCTTTAAACTGAAGTTGCTAGGGGAGGGAGACCTCAGTTCATCCCATTCCTACCAGTTTGATGCCAGTGCCAGCAACAGATGCCCAGAGCCTGGAGAGGGATCGCAGGTCAACTGGAGATCACCTGAAGAGCAACACAAAGGAATTCCAGCCAGTAAGTCAGCTTCCTCAGGGGCCCAATTTAAATGCCTCTATGCAACTGCATGTAGCATGGGGAATAAATGATGGGTCAATGTGACCCAGCAATGGTACACTTGCAGCCCAGAAAGCCAGCTGTATCCTGGACTGCATCAGAAGAAGTGGGGCCAGCAGGTTGAGGGAGGTGATTCTCCCCCTCTGTTCTGCTCTTGTGAAATCCCACCTGCAGTACTGAATTCAGCTCCAGGGTCCCCAACATAAGAAGGACGTGGACCTGTTGGACTGAGTCCAGAGGAGGTACACGAAGATGATCAGAGGGCTCGAACACCTCTCCTATTATGAGGACAGACTGAGAGGGCTGGGGTTGTTCAGCCTGGAGAAGAGAAGGCTCCAGGGAGACCTTCCAGTACGTAAAGGGGCCTACAAGAAAGCTGGAGAGGGACTTTTTATAAGGGCATGTACAAGGGAGAATGGCTTTAAACTGAAAGAAGGTAGATGTAGATTAGATATTAGGAAGAAATTCTTCACTGAGAGGGTGCTGAGGTGCTGGCACAGGCTGCCCACAGCAACTGGGGATGCTCCATCCCTGGAAGCGTTCCAGGCGAGGTTGGACGGGGCTGGGAGCAACCTGGTCTAGTGGAAGGTGTCCCTGCCCATGGCAGGGGGTTGGACCTGGATGATCTTCAAGGACCCTTCCAACCCAAACCATTCTATGATATTTTTTTCTTTCACCCTTGCAGTTTGGCATGTGGGTTTCAAAGCAGTGCCCATCATGTCATCAGTAGTGTTAACCTTGGCCTAAAACTGATCAAGATTAGCCTTGAGTTTGGAATGCACATAATTCAGAAAGTTGAAGTGTGGGCACAATTTTGCACTGATTATTCTTTTGAAAGAGTAGTAATTCAATTTAAAACTGCTTGTGGTAGAAGGGTTCTCCTCCAGTCCTCGTGGAATGCACCTCATTCCGTGTTGCTGTACTTCAGGTGAGTTAAAGGAACCTTGCCCTTAAAAATCCTGAGGTTCTAACATATCTTTCCTTTTTTCTTCCTCTTTAGAATGTATCATGGCTAGAGGAAAAGGAGAAGGAGGTCGTCAGTGCGTTGCGCTACTTTAAGACTATTGTGGACAAAATGGCAATTGATAAGAAAGTATTAGAGATGCTGCCAGGCTCAGCCAGTAAAGTGCTGGAAGCCATCCTGCCCTTGGTGCAAACCGACCCACGCATCCAGCAAAGGTAAGTTTCCTTCTTGGGTTTTGGGACTACGACAGACCAGCAGGCTCCCAGCTTCTCCATTTCTTGTGTCTGAAGAATCCGATCATGCAGGAGACAGGAAATGCTGCAGTGGCTAATGAAGTGACTGCTATTTTTACTAATTATGTGGTAGTTTTCAAACATAATTTAAAAGCGGATTCCCAGCTGCAAAGAAGCCTGTGCTGTGGAAAGATAAAGCAAATCAGAATGGTTTCAGAGAGGAGGAAGGGATGATTCTTAGCATAAACTTGGAAATACAGCATTTACTAGCATGAGATTGTCTTCAGATGCTATACTGTGTCTACAGTCCGTGATAGTATCCTAAAAGCTAACAAATCCAATAGCTTTTACCTGAAAAAGAGTTTATCTTCAGAGTAATCCCTTTTTGTGTTCAGTTTATCCACCCTGATATTAGAGAAGTCTGAGCCTGTACTCTTAACTGCTTTTTTGGATTTTACTGGATCAGATACAGAACAGAAGTAAATAGATGTACTTTAATAGATTAACCAGTCCAAGTTCATTCTTGTGCGCTCTCAACAGATAATTTCTTTTATGTTTTAACAGATTGTGTATTACATTTTAACCAGTTAGACAGTGGGTTGGAAGCCAGGAAAGAAGTAGAAATTTTCCAAAGCAAAGCTCAGCACGGATTATAAGAATTTGTGGAGTTGCCAAGCCATAGAGATATAGCTGCTGTTCATCCCATAGATGCCAGAGCAATTGATCCACACAAAACAAGCAAACATCGTTGAATAATACAGAAAGGGCAAAATTAACCCATACAGAGAAGAACACAAAACTAGGCAGAAAAATGCAGATGCTCGGTTCCTGAAATTCTGTCAGTGTTTGTGCTGTTCCTGTTTGCTTTCCCATTAAGTATCCAAAATTTTTGTTTCAAGACGCTTATTTCAATTCTGGTGCAAGAAGGGTTTAGAGTATGGCCGAGACAGCAGTAGGGTGCCACATATTTTGCAAACAGAGATGCTTGGCTGTGTTCGGCCGTAATGCATAGGCCAGGTTCGTATCTGACAGTACAAAATGAAGGAGGCAATGGGTATCAGACCTGTGGCTGGGACAGGAGAGATCCAATTTAGGTTAGATCTGTGGAACTACAAAGAGCAATAGCTGTTAGAACGGGAACATTCATCAGGCTTCTGGATACAGACACAAAAGTTTCTTCAGTTGCTATCAGATTTCCCGCAGCCATGAGAGTCTTGACAAGCACCTGCTTTCACTTAATAAAAGAAAGAATGAACTTTCAGCTTACACCAGGAGAACATGTAAAATGTCAGCAAATATTTTTAGGATGGAACATGTTATCTTTATAGTCACTTGCTTTGATTTATGTATCCAGTGAGTTTTAGCTGGGTGATCTTTCCTTCCAAGAATATATTGGAAGTAAGTATCAACTAAGTGGTCTTCAGCAGCAGCAGTATTTCACGCAGTTCTAGTCTTCTAATTTCTTATATCCACTTTCTTTAATAGTGAACTAATGCAACCTTGACAGTTGGATATCCGTATCTACACATATAAGCAGAATTTTCATAGTCAGTAGTCAATGGACTCCTCTACATAGTGTCTCTTTCTGGAAAAGATATGTGTTAGAGCACAGATTCCATATGTATGTTCTGCCTTGTTTAGCCTCACAGAAAAAGAGGGGATCTGGCGTTCTCAAAAAGTCCTGTCCTCTCATGCCTACCTATATACTTTATTTCTTTTGAGTAGTAGCAGGACACAAAGGAGTGATTTTGATGGCAAATCCTCCTCAAGAAAAATGAGCAAGACTTGTGTCAGTGGGGAAGAAAGCCCTACAATTATTGTTGGACTTCTTTTTGCTTTAGGGAAAGCATTTGCATCAAGGAAAAAAGTAATTAAATCTAGCACAAAATGGGCTTTCAATTACTGCCTCCTTAGAAGGAAGCAGGCTGAAGATTAATGGCAAAGAAATCAAAGCCTTTGAAAGAGATGGGGGAGGGCCCTGTTTAGGAAATATCTCCTACCAAGCTAATTTCATTTGAAATTAGAACAAATGGCAAGCAGCATGCTTTAAAAAAAAACCACAACAACCAAACAAAAAAGTACTTGCCGTGTTTGTATCCCCCTGGTTGTAACTTGACAATAGTTTTTTCCCCAGTCCTGCAAAGGTCATTCACCTAAATAATCTCATTGAAGCTTGTGGGCTTGATTTTCTTCTCACAGATAATGAAATTACTGGAGTTAAGCCAGTGTAAAATGGATAGCAAAGAGAAATGGGAAGATTTGGAACACTTGTATCAGTAATGATTGCAAGATTACACCTTTTCTTTTCTGTTTATGGTTTTGATGCAGTTTGAAATTGATTTAACTGTACAAAGAATCGTTGAAGCGTTGCCATCAGCAGTACTGTTAACACACCTTGTTTAGTAATGAAGTAAGTGTTTTCAGAATGGCCAGGAAAATGCCTGTGAGCATTGTTGTTACAGTTAACTTTTATTTAGAGTTGTCATCCTTCCAAAAAAAAATTTTTTTCCCCTTCAGAACAATAGCTTCAATTCTGTTTCTCATTAAAAACAAAACAAAGCAACACCCTTCCTCTTCCAAACCTGAAATTCATTCAGTTCAATTTCTATAAAGAAGCAGGTTTTAATTACATGTTTTCAGGCATTATAAACAGTGAGGCAATGATTTGTAAAGGAATGAACACAGTCAGCTCTCAATTATCCAAGACATTTTTGGGGTGAGTTAATAAGGAAGAGGGAAAGCATAGATAATACTGAAATAATATAACGTAAACTTAAATACAGGACTTAAATATTTACTTTTGAAGTTAAGGCATAGGATGGAACTGTAAATTAGAATGGAAGGCACATTCTTTCTAGCATTGCTGTGTTAACCTGCAGCCCAGATAATTCATTCTGTTAACTGAGAATGAACTATTGATATTTTTGTACCGTCATACTGTCGGCCCATTTGGTGCTGGAGGGTGGGAGAGCAACTGCAGCAGAGGAGAAAGCCAGGCTTTGTCACCTGCTAAACACAAATTCTGAATGTCAGAGAGAAAAGGAGAACAACCACCTTTTTAACCATGTGAAATGCGCTTTAAATCAAGCACTCTCATAACATTTGATAACATAATTTCGTTTTGTTCTTTTTTCTTGACTATCTCCTCTCCTGCCATCCAGTTCTGCCATCTCGTCCTGCTATAGCCGTGTGTACCAGAGTCTGGCCAATCTAATTCGCTGGTCTGATCAAGTGATGCTGGAAGGTGTGAATTCAGAAGACAAGGAGATGGTGACAACAGTGAAGGGTGTCATAAAAGCTGTTCTGGATGGAGTCAAGGTACATCAGACAAATATTGTAAAGTATATAATAATGTATTTGAGAAGAGAGGTAGTTGAAAGAGGTTTTTAAGTGCAGGTAAAATATAAGGATCCTGTTCTTGCCTTCAGTAAACTACTTAAATGAACTGCTTCGTAAGTGAAATGATACTGCTTGGAGTGCTGGATAAAGAAAGACTAGCACAAATGGTTTGACTATCAGTATGCACTTCTGAAATGCTCACCCTGGCGTTTGGATGAATTGGAAGAAGCAATAAAACTTTATTCAGCATTGTATTAAATTTTCAGCAAGTCATTCCCAGTCTCCCAGTCTCCCATGCAGATTATAAGACAAGAGTTTGCATATTTTTGTCTAGGCAAAATATAATGGAAATGCTGCCTGTCAATACCCACAGAGAATCAAAGACTCCAGCTCCATCTTTTAACACAAATTTCAAGGGGTTCATCAGTGATACATCACCGCTTGCAGCAGTTGGATTAGGGTGTGGAACAGGTGATGAGCTAAGCTCAGTTTTCTGGAGATTAATTTTACATAACTAATGGAATCGTTTAACAGAAACCTTTGTATCTTTTGTGAGACCTGCTTATAGCATTCCCTCCCTGCCCCACCCAGGGAAAGCTGTTGGCTTTCCTTCTACCTCCCGGTAAGCTTTTTGGTACCCATTATTTCTGTTTCCCAGGCTTGTCTCTGGGCTGATGGCCACGGAGGCTGTTCATTCAGCTGGCCTAGCACTGTGGTTAGAACTTTGCTTGACCTGAGCTTAGGGCACCAGTGGACAGACTGTCATATTTCCTGGGAATCTTCTTTTGAAAACTGTAGAGAAAGTTAAGCTGCTTTCAACAGCAGGGCAGAATCTAAAGGGGAAGATTTAGATCAAGTACAGAAGGGAAGTTGGGGTACAGTTTTAAGAAATGCAGCAGGTGTTTCACCAGGATTAGTGCATCAGGCACTGGCATCTTTCACTGCACTTGGACTCAGCTTAGTTTTTATTAACTGGAGCCAAATGCAGAAATGAAGGGGGTCTCCCAAGCTTTGGCTGTCATGTTTTCAGGAGTCTTGGTGTGGTGTTTGCATGCTCTGAATATCTCTTTAATGTTACTCAAATACAGATACTAAAATCTACTATTACTTATCAAGCCTTTTAAACAAATAGCTTTGAAACAAAACATTCCCAACACCTAAAGAATACAGATTTTCCAGGATTATTTTGCACAATATGCCCTTTAACATTAAGCTCCAGATTTGAAAAGTAAAGCCGGTCTTAAATTTGCACAGCGGGATAGAGAAAAAGAGTTTAGCCTAAAGAATCAGCTGCCGTTAGTGTTGGAATTCAGCAGCAATTTGCAGTATGTGAAAATCTGTGCTGTGGTATCTGAACCGGAATAGCGCAGCAAATAGCGAAGCAGTTCACTCTGTTATCACTTAATGAATCTGCACAATCGGTAGAGAGCTGGGTTATCACCGCAACCAGGATAGGGTTGTGTAGCCTCATTGCATGAGACATGGACACCCACTGTCCTTTCACTTCAAGCCATATTTAAACCCACGGAACCCATTGCCTTCCAGCCAAAGTAGCGTGCCTGTGCGGATGGATGGAAGGTCGTGGCTGCCGGCTCTGCCCGCGCTGCGAGCCAGCCTGGGCTGGGAGCGATGCAGGCGTGTCCGTACAGTGCTAAGCCTGAGCTGTTAAGCCCTGCTGAGCGACGTGGCTATATCAGTCTCTGCTTTGTTGTTAGACAAAAAGTTATTTTGGCCTGCAGTTGGAGCTGGCTCGTCTGGTCAGCTTGGAGCACGGTTAGAGCAGATGTGTGGCTGTCTGGGTGGATGCGAATGTGTCCGCCCATCAACAGGTTGGCATTTGGAAGCAGCGTGCATTCATCTTCTGCTGCATAGTGAGGAACAAGGTCTATTTTAGAAGGGCAAAGCCATCTTTCAGATCTGGAAGCAGAACTGAGAAGTTGGACGCTTCTCTGCTGTGGAGAGCCTATTTTGTTTTTCTGGCAGGTCACACGAGATCCACTTCCACATTTCAGTGCTTGCTTCCCCCTTTATTTTAAGAATTGAGCATAAAGGAGACACTTGTTCACTTGTGTTACTTGCTGTTTTGATCTCAAGTTTTACTGCCTTGCTAGGCATATATAAAAAGAAAAAAAAAATCCTTATTTTGATTATGTAACTTCTTAAAAATCCATCTCATTTTGGAATTTCCAGCTTGCTGAAGTAGCATAAGTTTGTAGAGAGGCTTTAATTGTCTCTAATTACTGCTGCAGGAATCTCTTTACTTGCTGATAAGGAATAGCATAACGTGCATCTGGCTCGGTTGCGTGCTGATTGCCTCTGTGTGTACACTAGAGATCTTGGCTTGATTTTCAAACGCTAGTTCTCATTTTGGGATTAGTAGAGAGGAGAAAAAGGCAGGGTATAGGGAATCTGGTGATACTTGGCAAAGTTTACAGGAAAATATGATCCTCTCAAGTACTAGCAATCATACATTGTCTTGGTGGCTCTGGTGGGAGGTCCTCTGAGTTCTTCTTCACAGCCATAACGGTTGGAATCATTCTAAGGTTGGTTTTCAGCCAAATTCAATTGGGTTTCTCCCCTGTTGTAACCTACACTCTCATAGGGTGGACAAGCAGGTGTCCATCATGACTGGCAAAACAGGAAAACTGAGCACTTCGGAGCGTCAGGGGTTTGTCAGTGCTGCTGCAGCACAGCGGCCACCACCACAGTCTGCAGTGCTGGCTTGGTTTGGTTTAAGGTGTTAAATGTGGTGAGGAAAGGGAGACGTTACTTTATCCCTGCTGTAGCACTTTCAGGGGGATGTGTAAGGAGTATTTGGCTTTTGGTTTGAATGCCCATACGTTTTATTTCCCTTGTTACGCTCTTACACATTGTGTGGAGTCACTGTTCTTGCTGGCAAGTACCTGATAGCCCCACAGGGTCCAACACGGAGTCCATTAAAGTGCACCTCTTCAGCGGTGGAAGTTTGTCCAGAGGGCAGGAAGGTGACAATCTCTTGTGTCATCACTCCTGATGGTGACTCGGTGCGTGCTGCCAGCTGCAGCCAGAAGAGTCAAACGGTGTCACTGTAATTTCCAAATCATCTGATTTACAGAAAAGCCTTGTTTGGGGTTTGTAGGCTCCCAAGTCCTATGGTTGTTTTTGCTGGTGATGTTCTGTAAACTTCAGAGGGGAATTTCTAAAGTCTAAAAGGAATAACAAGCTTTTAATTAAATACCGTTCATCCTGAAAGAGAGGATGAGCCAGAGGAAAGTGCATTTTTTTAAAAATAGTTTCTGTTGCATAACTGTGGACACTCAGCAGAGAAGTCTGAGATCAGTTCAGTGTCTGTGTTAACACCTTAGTTATTCTGTGATTGACAGGCCTTAATTATTTTACTCTTACTGTGTAACGTACATGACCACAGTGGAGCTGTTAGATCGTCAGAAGCCCTGTGGTCAGTTGCTCCTTGTTGCAGAGTATTTCCAGTTGGGGGATGTTGCCCTCCTAGGAGGTGGGAGCTGGCCAGGCTGGTTGGCTATGGTCAACTTGGTGCTGTGCCTGTTCTCATCAGGGCACTTCTCAGAACACTCTGTTCCTCACCAGGGCTCTCATCTGCCCCAGACAGGAACATCTTCACACTGTTAGCCCACACAGACATCTGTATGTGCCCTGTTCGTGCTCTCTCTTCCTTCCCCACGTGTGGGATTTTCCAGGACAGCTTCTGGAAAGCAGAGTTCTTTGTCACGTTTTTGGTTGATGCGGTGCACATTATTTTTGAGCACAAGCTCACACCAGGAATGTAAGTAGAACATCAAAATCAAAATGAGCTGTGGCAGGCACTTGGGCTGTGTTTGCCATCCTTTGCATGTCCAGTGCAGTACTTTATTCCTCTTGCTGTGCGTGTGCTGACCCAGGGACATTCAGCTTTAAATAGAACCTTATATAAAAATATGAGAACTAGCATATTTCCTTTCCTTGGAAGGATGGTGATGATGATGACATTCCAGTTGCAGTTACTGCATTGAGAGAGCAATGACAGTTGTTTCCACACTCAACAGACACGGACATGAAAATGATACCAGAATGATGACGCTGTACTTCAGACTGCTTTAAAAAAAATTTAAAAATTGACCTGGTATAGTTTGCTTTACATATGCTGGGAAACCAATACTGTCAGGAAGCACTGCCAGTTTTCCAGCCTGCTTGTAAGAGGGCATGTGTTTGTATCTGTGAGTAGTAGATCTATTTGTCGGCCTCAGACATCCATAAAATGTTCTCTCCATCTTTCTGGCGTGAATGATTGTTGTTTTGACTGCTGACAGACTTGTAGTTCAGGATTATCATGCCCTTATCTCTTTATCCAGAGCCTTATCTGCCTATAACAGATACACTACAGTAGTTCCTTGAATGATTAAGCCTTCAATTGCTAACATGTTAAAAGATGGCTTCAGGGCAAGCAGGCCTTTTAATAAAGGTGTTTGCTATTTAATTTGTTGTTGGGCATCTTACAGAAAACTTGCTTTTTGAAACAAATACATACTTGTTTATAAAATATAAAGCAATAATTTAATTTTTTCCTGGCCAGGTGAAGTACTCCACTGTGTGAGACTTCTCTGTACTTATATGTATGTATGTGAAGTCAATTTGCCATTATCTGGGGTGTTGTGGGGACTGCAACACATCTGTGACAATAGAGGAAAGAGGAAGCACAGCAAAAAGACACATAATGTGGGTTTCTGCAGAATCCCCATAGAGCCAGCGTTTACGAACTTAATTCAGATATGGCTAAACTACTGCTGGGTGCAGGCTGCTCCTTAGAAGCAGTGCTGCATCATTTGTACGGCTCTGTACCAGCCTTACGCACAGCTCAGCTCTCTCTGTGTCTGTGCCATGGTTAATCCATAACCTGGGTAACCAAGAGTTTATGCAGTAGCATCCCTTTCTGCCCTAGGATGTTCGAGTGCAGCATTCAGCAAATAATGACTGTTCTTTTTCTCTTCTCCTCTCCATCCATCAGGAGCTGGTCAGACTCACAATTGAAAAACAGGAGCATCCCTCTCCCACAAGCCCAGTTAAACCCAGTTTACCAGCATGTAAATCTGACAGGTGGGTCACTGACAAGGATTTCTTCTGTGTGCAGGACTAATACGCAAGAGAGAATTTCTGGCTACTGGTAGTTGAATTAAAGCATTCAGTTATTCTTCACAGAGGGTAACATAGTGTTCTTTATGTAGCCTCATCCATTACAGTGGGACCACTTAAAGAGAATATGCTGTGATAGGGAAGATATCAAAATCTGGCAATGAAACATTGCGTGACACACGCCCATTGTATTCTGCATATACATGGAATTCCACCTGCAGATGCAAATTCTGCCTTTGCCAT
Organism: Ibycter americanus; assembly: GCA_035590275.1. NCBI lineage: Eukaryota > Metazoa > Chordata > Aves > Falconiformes > Falconidae > Ibycter > Ibycter americanus. The sequence goes on along the minus strand of JAVJGI010000065.1, from coordinate 4,514,370 downwards.
AGGTGCTTCTCATATTGCCTATGATTTAAAATATGTATTAATCTGTCAGCATGCTGCATTCTAACTGAGTTTTATCATCTAAATCCGTATGTTGCTTGTTGCAGCCCATCAGAACTTCCCCTTACAGACCGAGAAATGGAGATCCTCAACAAAACAACTAATATGACTCAATCCAACGAGCTACTGACTGACTCCATGGATGAAGAAGTTGCACCTCCTAAACCCCCTCTGCCTAGCATTCGTGTGGCAGAAAACAGGTAATAGCGGCCACCCAGCTGACTGAAGAATACCAGTGGCTCTTACCAGCTTCTTGGTTTTTAAACAGTCTCGCAAAATGTGCACAAGAGAGCTCATCAGGAGGGTTAGCGATGCCTCGAATTTCCAGTCCTCCAGAGTAGTTCTTCCCTGCTCCTGGACTCTCTTCATGACTCTGTGTTCTCTGTGTTGTTTTGAGCAATAAATTTCATTTTCTGTGTTTTCCTTTCCTTCTTTTTATGTGAGGATAGTACCATGGCCCTGAGGTCCATGCAAGAGAGGCATCACATAAATGCTTAAGAACTTTATTTAAAAC
>JAVJGI010000065.1:4470548-4513699 GCA_035590275.1 Ibycter americanus | reverse complement strand
ATGTGAGGATAGTACCATGGCCCTGAGGTCCATGCAAGAGAGGCATCACATAAATGCTTAAGAACTTTATTTAAAACGAAGTGAATACCATACTGTGCAACAGTGTCTTGTGGTGGTGTATTCAATGTGGAATGCTCTGTTAACCTCAGCTGGCAATTAGCAATCTGTCCTGCACATCCAGGTTCTTCTGCATTGCTTATCAGCTTAAGAGTGAAAGGACCCAATAGTGCATGAAAAAAATCTTTTGCTTGGTTGTTCTTACCCTATTCTATGAGTAACCACATGAAAGTTTCAATGTTCTATTTTGAGAAGGACAAGAAAACCCCCAGTTTGCAGGTTTTTGGTCTGTGTTTATGATGGGTTTTTTTCTCTACTACTGGTGCTAATAGATGGTGTGAAAAATACATGTGCTAATTTGAAAACGCAGCATCAAGGGCTGTGGCTGGCAAAAAGAATCACATTTCTGTGTATTTTACCAATTCTCATGGGTTGTATAAGAATTTCCTGGTATGTTCCAGGAGCAGAATATGTGTGCTCTTGGGAACCTCGCGAGCTTGACGGTTACCAGAATTATGTGTCATTAGAAGCAAAAACTAAAAGTACAGTGGTTAAAATCTCACTAGTTACTGCAATGTGTGTATCTGAAACAGATTCATGCCGAAGCATGGGCCATCACAGTATACGTGGTGAGTGCAACACTGACCCTCTTGTTCCCTGAAGTTCACCAGGAGACTGAAAGGGCAGAAAAAGAATTTTCCTGTCCTGTACATTTTTGAAGCTTTGAACATTTTTCAGAGCTGGAAGGCTTGAGGAGGAGAAACTTCTGTGAATGGAAACAGTATCTGAGTCAGCCAAAATATTTAATTTGGATTTTCACCACTTTTATTAAGAATTAATTACTGTGCTAATTAGCTCCATTTAAAATAATTTTAAAACAGCAATTGTTTTTGTTTGGGAAATACTAACTCATTTGCAACCTTAAAAAATAAATCACCGAACAGGACCTTACCTTTGAGAGCATTCTAAAATTGATATTTGTTAGTGGATAGTCTTTGCTGAATAGCTCCTGGCCAGCTTTGGACTGGTGAACCTGTGAGCTTTGAGCCTGGCACGTCAAAGGCTTTCTGGAAAACAAGCTCATGAAACCTTTACAAGTCTTTTTGCTGGAAGAGTAATGAAAGTGTCAATGCTTGTTGTGTCTTGCAGCCCTCCACCAGCATTGCCCCCTAAAAAACGGCAGTCGGCACCTTCCCCAACCAGAGTGGCCGTTGTGGCCCCCATGAGTCGAGCCACCAGTGGGTCCAGTTTACCTGTTGGAATCAACAGACAGGTAATGGTGTAACCACTTTTGAAAAGGCAAGGGGAAACGTGCTGTGCACTGTAGCAAAAGCTCAGAGAAATGCCGTGACCTGCAGCCACACGGTTCCCTGCACGCCTCTGCTTGTCCCAAACAGCCTGGTACGGGAGAGCTCTGGAGCGGGAGTTTTAGTGGCAGGAATATCAGTATAATAAATAATGTGAACAGCTTAAATTTTTTACAGTGGATTTAATTAGCAAATTGCTACAGACTTTGTTGCCTTGAGCTGCAGCAGAGTGTGACGATGTGAGCGGTTGCATGTTGTCGTGTGGAATAGATGAAGGTACAGAGTGGCTGCCTGAGCTTACCCAGACATCTCACCAAGCTTTACTTACAGGCCAAGGGAGCATGTGGCATATTGAGATCCGAAGTCTGTCTTCATCTAGTCACAATTTAAAACATCTTTTAACCCAAGCAGTAGTTTGAGCAATTGCTGTGACCACTGCTGGTGCTTTGGGGAAATTTGGAAATTTTCTGGTAGAAAAATGGAAAATTTGGGACGATGTGTGGTAATCATATTCCATCACTTGTCCTGGTCTGGGGTTTATGAGGTTGTAAATGGCTGGGGTTGCTTTACACATTCAGGAGCTTTACTAACTCAGCAGTGAGGACCTGAATCATGTTAAACTGCACTAAAATCAAATCTTGTTGTCATAGCTTTGGCTTAGGGACCCTCTGCAGTCATTTGGCTGACCCAGATAAAGCTGTGGCAGTTCTTCAGTTACTAGTACAATCATACTTGGGTTGTTTTGGGAGTGGGAATACTTGAGGGGTTCACTCGCAGGTTGATGAGCTTGAGGTAATTTCAGACATAGAAATGCAGTTATAGGCACAGAAAACTGTATCTCACTGTAGCTCATTTTCCCTTTGCATGCACCTAAGCCAACCAGGTATTTGCTAAAGCCCCAGCTATTTAATGAGAAATCTTGCAGTCTGATTGCCTAGTATCAGTGTCTTGACAAGCAGTCATCAGACTTGTATAGTGGTGAAGAACTTGGTCATCTTCTCAGCTTTTGTGAGGTCCAGCGTGGGTCACAGCATGCCCTGCATGGAAGCAAGAACACACAGAGCTCCCTGGCATGGGCTGTTTACCAAGTCAGAGGTTTTCTGTGATCCTGATGAGCTGTCTAAGTAGAGAGGGCTAGCAGCACTGGTCCTCTCCCCTCCTGGTTTTCTTAACACAGCTGTGAGGTGTTTGCTTCTTGAGCTGCATCTCGCTTGCTGGCAAGCTGCCAAGAATGATGGTGATTTGATTTTTTTGAATTTTTTTATTTTTTTATGCTTAAGGATTTTGATGTTGACTGCTATGCCCAGAGAAGGTTGTCAGGTGGAAGCCACTCCTATGGGGGCGAATCTCCTCGCCTCTCGCCATGCAGTAGCATCGGCAAACTCAGCAAGTCTGATGAGCAACTGTCTTCTCTGGACCGTGACAGTGGTCAGTGCTCCCGCAACACAAGCTGTGAAACGTTAGGTAAGCAGGGGGCTGTCCAGGGCCGCTGGCGGAGCCCCCTTTGCTCTTGTTTGGAAGCTGCCATAGCTGTGATGCAGAAGTAAATGGATTGCACTTGCAACTGTCATCTTGTAGTTGCTGCAGGCGGTTCTGTGCAGAATTATATTCTGTCAGAAAAAAGCCCAGGGGAATGTATTTCCCTAACTATAGATGATTGTGTTCAAACTCAATTCAGCTCTCAAGTGGATTGTTTTGTTGATTTCAGCCTTGTCTGCAGAAATGATGGTCCTGGTAGAATAAAGCTATGTTGTTTCTACATACTAGGAAAGAGAAGTATAAATATGAAACATAAATAATCTCTGCAATGATCTACCTGTTGAATTTTTGTCATTTGCTAGTGTAAAGAAATAGCTATAAGAGTTTTATTAAGACTGGACGTTACAGAAGGTGTAGCAAGATGGACCCTGCTGCAAGGAGGCACCACTTGGATTAAATAAACTGATTAATTAACTGATGGAATGGGAGGGACAGAATTGAGAAGGGCTAAACAGTAAAAGAGAGAAACTAATGCATCATTCTCCTCTGTTTAACTAGATCAATCGGATCACTATGATCCAGACTATGAATTCCTGCAGCAGGACCTCTCCAACGCTGATCAGATACCTCAGCAGGTGCCAGGTATCCTCAGCCCATTGCCAGAGTCCTTGGGTGAGTCTGGCTCCCCTTTCCATGGACATGCTTTCCAGCTCCCACAGGGCAGCTCTCCTCCACTGGAATTCTGCAGCCTCTCGGGAGCAGCGCAGCCAACAGAGACTCCTCCAGCTTTACCAGAAAAGAAGAGGAGGAGCGCAGCCTCTCAGACTTCTGATAACTCAGGCTGCAGGGTGTCTTATGAGAGGCACCCTTCCCAATACGATAACATCTCGGAGGATGACATGCAGAATGCAGCGTCCGTCTCATCAGTACCCTTCACACCGTTTGCTGCTGTTGTGCCTTTCCAGCAAGGGAACTCTTCAGCACCGGTGGAATTCATTGCTGACTTTGATGCTCCAGATTCTAACAATGACCCAGAGAAGCCACCACCTCTTCCAGAGAAGAAAAACAAACACAGTAAGCAAGTTCTCATGTTTGGGTTTTACTTTCACCTTTCCCTTTCCTTGCAGTTGTCGTGCTTCTAATGACCACTGAGTAATGGTGACCCCAAGGTAACGGCCTTGCTTATGTGAGGCTGAGTGTCAAAATCAGTAAGTGTCAAAGATGTGGAAGGGAAGCGTCAGTCCTTTGGCAGGCAGGGAGTGACTCTTGGAGCCAGGAACGATCCAGGCCCAGGGGAGCTGGCATCACACAGCATCTTCATTACTATAGTGAGACCGTTTTACTTCTCTGTTTACCTGAGTGTGCATCTTTGAGGCACTCTGCCTTGCAGATCTTCCTGGTTTATCCTCCCTTTTTATGTCCATTCCTTCTCCTCACCCCCATTTTATGAATGTTTTCCCACTGCAGAAAAGAATTGGGTGCTCTCCAAAAGCTCGGAGAAAGGGCTGCTTTTCTGTCCAAAACCGAGCGTTGCCAGAGCAGTTATTTGGCAACAGTCATCCACATAGCTGTACAAGACAACACTATTAACCCAGTGTCCAGTACTGCTGTTTTGCTATGGGATCTCATTTCCTTTGGATGGCTAAGTATTTCCCACATCGTTAAAATGAGCAGCCTCTGAAGTGAGGGCTCGCTATCCCCAGCCAGACTCCTGGCACACCAGTACTGACTGTTACTCAGGCTCACGACCTTGTTCTGATTTCCTTAATGTTCATGGCTGAATACATGTGAAACCTCTTGCCAAACAAGCAGCCATACTGATCTGCCAAGGAAGGCTGTGGACTACGCAGTGAGATCCAGCAGATGTTAGTTTGCTAGTCACTGGCTTGCTTTGCAGTTGTATGTTGCGTGTGGAGGTAGCGTATACAAGATCTGGATCAACAGCGTTACGTTGTATGGCTGGCAGCCCAAGCGAAGAGCTGACTCAAAAGTGCTGAGTTGGCCTTCTGACTCATTTCTGCAGTTTTTAGTCTTTTCACTGAGAAGAATGTGGAAGTGAGATCCGTGTGGCATGTGGCAGGGTCAGTATTCTGTCCATTCCTATGGTAATGTACTGTGACAGTCACTATGTTTTTTTAAAAAGTGCATTGACTAAAAGCATTTCCATTATCCCTAAGTGACCAGTCCACATTTGTAACCCTCTGGGATTCTACTCAGAGCACAAGGCTTGACTCACCTGAAAGTGAGGGTCATCTTGCGGTTCAGTGTCCCCGTGTGCAGGAAATCACTTGTGTCCCTCTCTGGGAAGCAAGCAGTTAAAAGTTACTGAAAGCAGCTAAAAAGGAGCTGAGATGTTTGTCTGTAGACAACAGAAAGGAATAAATGCTGGCACAGGGCGTAGCTGAGGTTGGTTGTTGTGGCTCGTGCTGTTCAAAATAGTGGTCTGTAGTACCAGCTGCGAGGGGATGTGTTACAGACCCTCCTTACTGTAGGATCAGATCCTTGTGGGCTCTGCATATTAGTAATGAGGGCTGGGTCCAAGTGGTTTTACACCATGGAGGCAGGGATGGATGCAGGGAAATGCACCTCTACACGTAGGCAGCCTACTAAGGGGGAGACACCTGGGTGAATCTTGGGTAGGAGCCAATTTGACAGTTGAAAGAGAGACCTGGACAGTTTGCTTTTCTCTTTAAGCCTCATGTCTTTGTTTTCTGTTATCATACGAGATGTCAAGGAATTACTTAAAAGCAATTTTAAAAGCTATCTTCTCCATTATTGCCTGTGCACACTTTTAATCTCAATACCGAGGCCTTGCATGTGAATTTTCTTTAATGTTAGAATAGAGTTAATTGTCATCTGGCACTATCAGAAGCTCTTGCAGTATTGATCAGATTGCATTGTTAGGAAAGGTAAAAGCTGTTACCTAATGTGTTGTCAGCTCTGACAGTTTGATAAAGTATCCTTGCTGCAAAGCTTGTAGTAGTATTTGGGCTGATACCTGACTGCTGCAGAATTTTAAATTGCATTCATGTGACACTGAGACCTTGTTTTAGATTGTCTTTACTCCCTAGTCTATCACACCACAGATCTGTGGTGGTTAGTTTTACTTTTGTTTTCAACATTAAAAGGGCAGTAAAACATTACTCAGGCTGTATGGTAGCACCCAGGATTTTTTTGCCTGGAGGCTGATGCATGTAGATACTCTTGTGTAATCACATAGGTGAGGCAGTGTTGCTTCCACAACCCCAACAAACTCCTGGGATCCAGAGAAGACGCATGACTTCATTAGAAAGATCTACAGCTCACACAGATGGAACTTGGTTGTAGTCCCTTTGTTGTGGGTCATCCTTTGGTATTTGGCAGGAAATATTGCAGCAGAGACTTTGATGGTATTTTGATTGGTAATACACAGCAAATCCAGCTTGAGTTAACCATGTGTATTGCTGTGACCTGCGCTCAGAGGGACCTCCAAGAGTTGACTTCTGTATAATTTAAACAGAAGAGTCATAAGCCTTTTAGTCTGGCATGAATTACTGTTATTCTACTGGGCTGTAAGAGTACATGTTACTGTACTAAGGGCAAATTACTACAGATTTCTGCCTGAGCACCAGCATTGTGCTCCTGCTTTACAAGAGACAGACGTGGAGCAACTTCTGCCATGAAGAGCCCAGACACAGAAATAACAAGATCCTCCCCTCAAACAGCTTGGAAACCAGTGGCGATGCATTTATACATGATTCCCTCCCTGTCAGTGGGAACAAAACTCAGCCTGGTGCCCTGTAAGCAGCTGGTATTTAACTGCAGGAACCACGCTGAGGGCAGTCTGGGCTTAGCCAGCGGATAATGCAAGCTCTTTGAAAAACAGCTCTCCTCCCAGAGGTGACAGCAGAGGCTGGCTTATTTGACCTTGACTTCTCCAGTGAGTTGATGTGCAGTATAGCTTAAGAATTTCTATTATTTTGGCTCTTGCCCATGCACACGAGTCTGTTGCTCTTGTGCAGGGCCAGTTGTAACACAGGCTGCTGACGTAGTGCCAGGAATCGGGCTGGACCTTCAGACCTCCGAATTGGATCCTACTGTGCCTTACCTATACTGCAGGTGTGCCTTATTGCTGATCATCTTCTAGCAAGTCATTGCAGGCTCCCAACAACCACTGCTCCGAGGGTGTTTTCCTGACAAGAGGTTGCTTGCTGCTCTCTCCTCTCCTGCAGCTGAGTGCTGTTCCCAGGAGCGGTGGCAGCTCTCCCCGGCTGCAGAGTGCCAGCTGCAGGGTGAGCTGGCTCCAGTGCTGCTGGTGCACTCTGAGCGGTACCTGTGACTTCTCCCATGCGGGCAGAACTGGTGTGTGCTAGAAATCCCTGAGCAGCTTTAGCTCCTTCAGAAATGACAGCCAAGGCGCTGCAAGCAGATTGCTGGGAAGGTGTTCCTAGCCTCAGTCTAAGATTTAATGTATTTTTTAATTTCAAATATTTTCTGTCTGGGTTTAGAACTGACATAAGCTGGGCATGTGGTGGGAGAGGTTTCTCTCTCACACCTCCCTTCTCTCCCGGGGTGCTGCCTTGAGACTGTGACACTCCACCCCGGCTGCTCACTGTGGAGGCTGCAGCCCTCATCCCTCCCTCTGCACAGAGTCGCTGCAGGGCGTGCAGCCTGATCTGAGCTGGTGATGTAATTTCCCATCTGCTTTTTAAATTCTGCCTTGTTAAAAACCATGGCAGAGAGGGGAGGGGCTGGAGGGAGAGGGAGGAGAGAAGACCCTTTGCAAACAGCAGTCTTGGGAGTGATCCTGCTCCCTTACTCTCCTGTGTAAGACTAGCAGCATTTTAATGATGCTTATTTTAATTTGCACTCTGCAGTCTCTACTCCTGAGCCAGGTTTGTATTTCACCATCCCAACTGTTTTTCACTTCACGTAAAAACAGAGAAGAAGACAAAGCAGGAGCAGAGACAAGCTCACCTGCCCTGGACTAGTTGTAACAAGCAAGGCAGGGGAGCTGCCATGACGATGGGATGCATTAGCCTCATAAAGAGCTGAGATAAAAGAGCTCTTCATTATTCCCCTTGCAGATTGAGTTAAGGCTCTCAACAGCATTCAGGCATACTACCTTGAGTTACTGTAATTTAATTTTACGCAAGTGTCTAATGTGATACCCTTTTCACCAACACTTCCCGAGTTGTAGTGTCATACAGATGTCTGAACCCAGGAACTAACTCACAGCTACTGATCCTGAATGTTTTCTTCAGATCTGGATGTGAAGTGAAGCACTGTTTTTGTAAGTAACTTCACATAAAGGGTTGGTCTGAATTTAGCAATGTCTGCTGCATTATACCAGGACTGCCAAGCCTGACATCTTGGCTTTTGTCCTACTCAGTTGATGAGCTCTCAAAATGTGGTCTTTTCCCTCAAGCTCTTGTCCTCTACATTTCTCCAAGGATTCTTGATCCTTAGTTCACTTTTGCTGCTAGAGAAAGAAATATCTTTCATAAGCCTTCTTTAGATCTTATCCTCTAAAGTTGTCGTATGATATACTAAGGCATTTTTCAGGGCACAGAGAGTACCTCAGTTAACTGAATCGCTGATATTTGAAAACAGTATTTTACCAATTCTGTATTTTCTACACCAAGACTCCTTCACCATGGTGTAAAATAAAAGAATATTGCCAAAACATGCTTCTTTTCATTATTAAGACTTAGGCTGAAATTCACGTGCATGAGCAAATTTGATCTTGTCTTTAACATGAGTGCCAACACCAGCAGATGAGCCAGCATAAACACACACCAACACACATGTGCATGCAGCTTGAAACCTCTGTCACACTCCCTTCAAGAAGGAGAGGTCTGAACCAGCAAGGTGGTGACTTCCATCTGTGAAGTGGTGCTGGGGAGGCAGGAGGGCGGTTGGGGGAGCAAGAGGAGCAAGGCTCGGGTAGCAGGAGGTGTTAGAGGTCAGAATTTCAGCAGCCTTGGCAGAGCTGTGCAGAAGCTGGCAGTGCTGGGGGACGTGAACAGGTTGTCCACTGGCAGGACTGTGTGGGGTCACAGGATGGGGACAGCAGGTGTTACCGGTCAGGATTAAAATCCATCAGCTGAGGTTTCCTGCACTCCGATTGCCTCGCCTTTTTTTTTTTTTTTTTTTCTCCTTCTTTCTTCTATTTTTTGGAGGAGGGATATAATTCTGTGGGAAGGGGCAGCTGTGTTAGCTCCATTTCTAAATAGAGTTTAAAATATTAGAGGAAATCTGAAAAAAGGTGCACAAGGCAGGTGCAAAGCAACTCCTTCCTGCCGACCCATGTGCGCGGCTGCATCCTGTTTGAAATAGGCTGGCCCGTAGTGCTGCATTGGCAGGTGAACAGAGGGCTTTGCCTTGCAGCTAGTGTGGGAACCAGCTTCACGATGTGCAAGTACTGCATTGTGGTCGCTGTATTTATAGCTTTCACTGAAATCATCCATTCATTTCAGCTGTACAACTGAAATGCTGGCAGAAGCTGAATAATTGCCACCTAATGACCAGATTTACAAAAACTGACAACTGCTTGTTTATCAGGAGGAAGGGAGGAATGATCACAGAGTTCTTGTGCGTGACAGCATATTTACAAAAAGGCCTTGGTTAGTCCTTTTGATGACACTTAGATACAAATGCATCTGTTGCTCCTGTTCTCAGGTATATAGAAGAGAGTTCTTTATTTTACATTTATTGAGTACACTTCGGATCCTTAATAATTGGGGGGTGGGCGTGTAGTAATCTTCCTGTGGCACTGGGTGTCATTTTCCCCCTCCAACACTAAAATATTGCAGCAGTAACTAATCCTCTGTCATAGCTGCATAGGCAGACCCGTGTGGGATTTTTCATAGGTTTTGGAAGGATATTGTACAGATGGAAAGGTCCTCTAAATGAGATTTGACCCTATTTAATATTTCCATTGAACCGCATCTCAGAAAGCTCTTGAATCAGTTGGATTCAAGAATTGGAGATGGTAAGATGCTTTAAAAAGAGGTGGAATCAAAGGCTGTTGGATTTGAGCTAAGGGGATACGAAGGCATGGTCAGTGGCACTTTTAGAAGGTAAGTATCTCGTACCAGCATTGGCAGTGGCATATAAATAGCTGAGGGAGAGGGACACCCAGTCTCGCAGGTAGGTGTTCTCCGATAACAGTTTTGTCAGCTTGCTAGAATGGGGAAAAGCTGTAAGCCTCCTTGTTCTAGAAATCTTGCTGACTACAGATATAAGAGTTATTACATAGGCACGAGAGCTATTACGGATTTATTGTCAAGTTTGCATCTCTGTACAAGATGGTTTTTGCCTCTTGGAAAGCAGACTGAAGTTACTCTCTTTGGTGACTTTGGGCATTAGCTGTTGAGGAATATTCTCAAAATTGTCGTGGGTTACATGGGGAGGGGATTTGGGCTAAGCATCAGTGAATCAGCCTTCTCAAGTAGCTGTTTGGAGACCTCACTGGTTCCTTAAACTGTTGTCAGATGTGTTTGTGGCCTTTGATTATGTTTGTTGGGCGCTGGCTTGCAGGACGGGATATTCAGATCCTTTCCCACAAGGTGGGTGGCAGCTGACTGCATGAGCTACCTGTGAACACGGCGTGGATGCCTCGCTGCTCCCAGCCCGCAGCAGAGCCCGACTGATAGTGGCATGGCCTTACTCTTCCTTTGTTTTGAGAATGAGCATCCTGCCTGCTTGTTGCAGCTGCAGCATGCAGACCAGCAGCAGTGAATGTCACCTTGCTTTGCATTGCAGTGTTGGCGTATATGCAGTTTGTGGAAGACTACTCAGAGCCACAGCCGTCCATGTTCTACCAGACCCCTCAGAACGAGCACATCTACCAGCAGAAGAACAAGCACCTCATGGAAGTCTATGGGTTCAACGACTCCTTTATCAGCTTGGACCCCTCTCAAGATCTGGCACCTCCTCCTGCTCTCCCACCGAAACAGCGGCAGCTGGTGAGTGACATCTGTGGTGCCCTCCCCGGCAGGGCACACCAGCCTCCCGGGAACAGCTCTCTTCTTGCTGCTCCTGTTTCTGACAGGCTGTGGTGGTGGGAGGGTGTCTTGGTGGTGTTACCACATCATGCTCCTTGTCATCTTGTTAACATGGTTTTAGGCATTTTGCATCATCTACTTTGAGCTCCTTTCTAACCCCACATTCAGACTGTTACCCATAAGCTTTGGAAGTCCTAAAATGCCCTGAAAATGAAACATTAGTCTTCCACATGGCATGGCTGAATCTGTGCCAGACTTCAGGCTTGTGTAACGACAACTGCTTTGAAGATTTTGACACGCTGAGCAACACGATTTTCAAGAGATTGCTGCAGTGTTGTTTCCAGTGCTGTTCTGAAACTGTTGTCAAGAATGCCACTAATAATAACTATTTAAACATAATAACTGCTTTTATGGCTTGGTCTTTGCCAGAGCCACAGAACTTTGGTATAGCCATTATTTAACCCATGGATGTTTTCCCCACATTAGTCCCCTTGTGTGATTCAGGAATTTACCTGTTTTCCAGTGTTCTGCTGGCCCTCCCAGACTGCCAGCACAAAAAGGCCCATCCCCATGTGTACGTGTGTTGAGTAGTGGGTTTAACAGTACAGCGAGTGCCATTTTCCACGTGGGGGATGAAATCCTGGCCTCAGTGATGGCAGCAGCAGTTTTGTTTCCAACATCAGTGGAGCTGGGATTTTGTCCTGTCTGTTTTTAAGAGTCTTCCTTTTTTCTCTCTTTTTTTGAACTCCAACCTCAGGAGTTTTGTTTATCTGATTTGCTGTATTTGGGAAAAAAAAAAAAGAAAAAGGCATCTTTTGTGCTGATGTAACTGACTTAAATGGGCCATGGCTTTAAGAAAACAGGAGAAAATGTGGGAACAGAGCCATGGTCTTACCAGCATGAGGGCGACTGTTGCAATATTACTTCATGTTATCTATGCTAAAGTTTGACTGTCCCAGGGTGTGTTTAATCAAATGGGAAAAGCAACTGAGAAATCTAATTTTGGGATTTGCATAACTACATTCCTGCGATGCAAGTAGGAGTCCTAAAAAGATAAAGTAGCATTTCCGGCTGCGTTAAACTGAGTGTTATGCATTACTGCTTTGTGAGGATGAGACCTTAAATGCCCGTGTCCCATCTGCGCTGCAGGGACACTGAAGAGTCTACAGGACTCCTCTCTGAAGGACCAGGCAGTTCTCCAGAGTCTCTGGTCCCCTTGTCAATATGATGCTTGCGCTGTCACCTCTACCTTCTAGTCCCTTGCCCTACCTCCTCCTCCTAGAGGTGGCTACACTTCAGTGATAGTTTCCAGTGGTGACTTGGTCTACACAGTCACAAGAGAGGGTGTGTAAAGCACAGATTTACTGTAGCCATTGTGCAGAAGGGAAATTCTGCTCCTTTTCTGAATTAGTCGGCTGAAGCAAAGCATTTCTTTGCTGCCCTTTAATCATTATCTGGGCAGCCAAAGTGTCACTGGTTTGCCTGCTAGGCGTTCTTGTAGTTTTGCAAGCTGATACAATCAAGGTGTTGCTTGCAGTTTCCCTGAAGCAAAGGTTTCTTCAAGCGCAGCCTCCCACCCTTGCTTTCATTTCTCTGTTGGGAAAGTGGTGCAAGCAGATGATGGCTTATTCAACAACCACTGTAAAAGCCACCAGGCTCTTGTTCCTCTGCTGCTGTTGCTGTGAGAGTTTCCAAAACAGCAAATCACATGGGCATCAGCTGCTCTGGTAGTAGGCAAGTTTTGCTGGATGGACTCCTCTATAAAATAATAATTAGGAAATCCTTTCTGGTGAGCTTCAGATCTTCTTTATGAAACGTTGTACATTATAATATATGTACAAGTCAGAGCATATATATACCTTAGCTTCCCTCAGACTCCAGAATGGTGGAATTCAGGAGAAATTCCTTAATAGTATTTGTTACTTACAGTGTAGTATCTCCTTCTTGTGCAAATGATACATAATTTTGGATTGGACTGAAAAAATGACTGGACGTCACTGTTGTCCAGTATCTCAGCAGTACCAGTGAAGACCCATAGCTCACACTGAGAGACCAAGTTCCCACTATGCAGGTTGCCACAAAAAATGGTAGTCTGCAAGAGCTGGCTCCTTAGCAGCTAGAAGCAAGAGCCAGTTCCTCCTTTGGGCATCTGCCCCCCACACCATGGGGGAAAAAAGGGCAGTGAGGAACAGCTTGCCTCCCCGCAGCAGCTGTCCAGGGATGAACTGGAGGGGGGAGGCGGGAGTTTATCTTTAAAGGATTTGGAAACAAAGAAGATTTGAACTGTGATTTTTGTCATGCCTCTTGAGCTCAAGAAAGGCATATTGGTGTGTCTGGCTCTGATGAACTGTATGAATAGCTGTTTGTTTAGCAAGCCATTATATGCATTGTTTTACAGTTAGCATTTCTTATCCTTTATTCATAGCCTTTTCTGTGCTCTCTTTCTTTGTGTCTTCTGTCTTTTGCTTTCTTCTTCCTCTTCAGCAGGCCTCCTATGCTGCCTCTTCTTTCCCTTCTGTCTCCTACTGTGTCCAGCAAACTAAAGTGCCCTTCACCCCCGAGGACACCGGTGCCACTCAGGGCCTCACTATGTCAGTCTCTAACTCCTTTCTCAACCGGCACAGCTCCTTTCCTGTGCATTCGGTGAGTTGCTCTCCTCACTTTAACACGTGTGCGTATTTGTGTCGGTAAAACGCTTGTGTGCAAATTCCGTGCTTATGCCCTCAGTTGCAGGTAAAGGTGAAGGTTCTTTTGTGGGCTTGTGAACTCATGTAGTAATCAGCCAGATAAGAAAAACTGTGTGTAAATCTTACCAAATGAAGCACAGGGGAGGTGTGGCTTTCATTACTTTATGTACACGCTGGTATTGACACCTGCGGCGAAGGACTGACGAAGGAGAGTTGACCTCTGTGCCCAGACACACTCCTTTGACCTACATGTTCCCCAGGCTGCATGTTGGAAAAGCCTGCAAAGCCTTTTTGTTCAGTCGTGTAATGTCAGCGATGTGGATGAGTCGATTAAAGGCTGCTGTGTGACTCCGCTCTTTGGAGCAATAACAAGATGCTGTCCCTGAAATACATGGATTTCTTACATCAAACATATGGAACAGTGGCTGCAGCTCCTTAATTTTTTTTTTCTAGAAAATGGCCTCTACCAGATCTTCCATCTCGTATTTGCTTGTCTGCTTCTCTTCACGTCTCCATGGTCCCAAACAAGCTCCGTAAGCTTGTATGATTTGCTGACGAATGAGCAGGGTTTTCTCTCCTACAGCACTTGTGAGCAGTCTGAAGAGAGAACGGTGGGAGGAGCTGAGAATGATTTAGATCAAAATAAGAATAATGTTAGAGCACTGCTTAAATCTGTGATCAGCTGCTTAAATTAAATGGTACTAATAACAAAGTCTTAATATAATGAAATTAAATCTAACCATGGGATTCCGCCAGCTCATCAGTATGGGGCTCGTTTGCATGTAAAACTATGTGGTTATGCTCTGATTGCCGTGTGATGACAACTGAGGATAGACTTTTTTAACAGTGACCTGGATGTTTAGTAAATTAGACTTCTCCTGGAGAAGAAATTATCAGAAAAGACTTGAGAAAATTCAGAAGTGTTCAATTAGTGTAATATTAAATGTTTGAAAACGGTATCCCCCCACTGTGCCACTATCTTCCCATTTCAGCACTTACTCATTCTCTAAAAATTAGCGATAATTGTTGGTCCAAAGAAGAAGAAAGTATTCAAGTACTTTACAAGTAGTGCTACTGTGCAAGCAGTGGATAAAAGCTTTTGGCTTCCACTTGTGTGAGAGCGAGCAGTATCGTAGTTTTGCTGCACAGATGAAAAGGCTGAGGTGCAGAAAGGTTAGTGCTTGCATAAACTTGTGGTACACAGTTTTAAAATTTGAAGTAATGCAAAAGCTCCCTTGTTTGATAGTGATCCCTGCAAGCAGAGCACAGAACTGTAAGACTAAGTAAAAGCACTTGACTATTCTTGTTTTAATTGAGAGGCTATAAATATGATACTGTAATGGTCTAAAAATATGTGGGCATTTCCATTTTAAAAAGCACCCGGATTGGATTAAATGGTTGCTGCCTACTTAATTGTTCTGATCTGTTCTCATCTTGCTTAGACCTCATTATTGTGGATATATCATTTTATGAAATGTTAAAACTTCATTAAAAAATCCTTACTCATTTTTGCAAGGATTTGGTCAGAGGAAAATAAATGGCTGGAGCATGAGGAACAATGAGAACAGTCACAGAGTGCACTGTCAAATGCACAAAGGAAATAAGCTGAATTAAAAATGGTGATTTTTCCATTAATGCTGTTAAATTATGATAATCTCATAGTTGCTCATGACTCTAGCTGGTCTATTTTTTCACTGGCAAAAATGAGATTTTCGCTATGACAGTGTCCCTTTGTCTCCGAGCTGCAAAATACCAATGTCTTTACATGCATCACAGCTGACCTATGTAATACCATAACCATGGTTTATCCCATTTTCCCTATCCCTAATAAGACAGAGATGTGAAACAGCTGTCAAGGTTTGGATCATTCCCAGGGTGACACCCTGCATTTCAGCACTGAGAAGGACTAGAGCCCCTCTTGTAATCTGCTCCCAAGCATTGACTGGAGAGACGGTGCAGTTTCACATGAGGGATGCCATGAGCTGCACTGGTAACGCTTGAAGCACATTGCTTTGCTCCTGTTATTCTCATGTCTTCATTTTTCCTCTCCTACCAGAGAAAGGCTACTCAAGTGAGCTCTGTGGTGAACAATAAACCTGTTTAGAAAAAAAAAAAAAAAGCATTAGCTGTCCACCAGTGCCCCAGCAAGGGAGTTAATGCTGGGGAGAGCACACCTTTCATATGCCAGCCAGCTGAGCAGTTGACTTCTGGTGTACCCAAGTATCAGTGGTGATTATCAAATCTCTTAAAATTTTAAGTCTCCTACATAAATAGTTATCCATTCCGTGCAGGAAGCAAAAACCTCCCTAGATCAATACCAGGAAGTCAGAGCTGATAAACGACATGGCTGTCCATTGACCCAGTGTGTGCAATGCACTGCAGGTTTGCCAAGTGTAGCCAATTTTCAGAAAGTGCCCTGTGCTTTTTTCCTTCCCTGGAGACTGGCCTGGGGTGGTCAGCAGGAGTCAATCCCAGAGGGAAGAGGTGGCCCTGTACCCATCTGTTTGCATGCAGGCAGCAGGAAAGCCGAACCTACACCGTGTTTTGCACATCAGCCCATTAGCTGTGTGCTCCAGGTGAAGGACTCGTGCCTTACTACTGATTTACGGGGCTTAAAAAGACTGTTTTCAGACAGTGTTTTGAAGCAGAAAAAAGGGGAAGTTGTTCAGAGCATCTTTGCTCTTTAATATATGGATTTCTTTTCTAGAACTCTGACTTTTCTTGCCCATCAGCACTGCAGACGCTGCTGCAGTCCAGAAGCCACCGCTGCTCTGTCAACCCACTAATCGCACTTTTCCCTTCTTTGCAGGAAATTGTGTCAGAGGTAATAGCTTTTACTGGATAGAGGCAGATCTTGAGCAACTGGATCAAACCTCATAGGTTTGGCAAGTCGAGCCTGTTTTTTAACCAAGTCTGATTCGTGTCTGGCCTCTGTGCCAGCAAGGGTCGTGTTTGTACTGTGGGCTGATATTTTAAGGACTGTGGCATTGTATTCCCCATCCCATGTACAAGCCGTTAAATTCCACATCGGGGGGACAACTGGATTGTACTGTCAAGAATCATTCTAGGGATTCCCATCTCTTTTGAAAATACGTTCTGTTGCTAAACAGTGGGAAAGGAGGTATGCAATAAGAAAGCATACTCCTTGGTGATTGCTGGCAGTAGTTTTTCTCTAGGTGATCACCTCCCTCCCTTCTTCTTGTGAAGACAGAGATACTGTCCTTGGGTTTGTTAACTCCTTGTGCTGTTTGACTGGAAGTGGGTGCGCAGGAATCAAATCTTGAAACCTCATTACTTCCTGGCATCTGGGGAACTCTGCAGGGATAGAGGAAATCAGTCCAGTGACAAGCTTTGCTCCTATCCATCCATGTATTTTCCACCAAAGACTGCAGAAGGTCTTGTGTTTGGTTACAGCTAGGAAGCTTTTCCTCGTGGAAAAGAGGAACACAGTTGTTTCTCCGAGGCATGAACATGCCATTAGTGGAAATTTGGCTGTCCCCCCCACTATGGAGAAATAACTGGCCTTTCTCAAAATGCTGGTTTCTCTTACGTTTTCTTTTTAATTAAGAAACATTTCCAGTAATTTTCCAGAAACCAAATTGGCCGTCAGATTCCAGCAGAAGGCGCAAGTGATTTCCTTACGAAAGCTACACTTCAGCGCTTCTGTTCTCACTTGTTCCCACCGTTCTTGAGCAAATTGAGCAAGCACACAGAAAATTCACAGCAACTGTTTTTCTTTCTTGTGTGTGTGTGCTAACGTATGTTCAGGAAAAGGAAGGTCAGATAAGTGTTTGAAGATGTGCAAAATGCAGACATGTGCTTTGCATGTTTTTCCCTCCTTGCCCCTGTTCGTGTCGCTCACTTTCAGCCTGCAGCACACGCCGCAGCTCTGGCCCTCAGCAGGGACTGAGCTGTTTCCATTCATATGGTGGTCCGATGGTGGGAGCCTCGATCAAACCAGGGCTGAGAAATGATGGTGTGTTAGTTCATTTCTGTCCTGAGCAGGTTTTGGCTCCTTAATTTGGGGCAGAGGGAAGGTGGGGGCAGGGGGGAAGATTTGCATCCGTTCAGCCGACTGCTGATTTCTAGGTATTGTTTTGCCATTCCGTTTTAGCGTTCCTTTTGCATTTGTGTTCATTTCCACTGCCCGTGGCAGGGCTGGACGGTGGTGTTAATAGTGCTGTTGCATGCTGGCATCACTGAATCCTGCTTCTGAAAACTACTTCCTCCAGTGGTTTATACATTTTTCTTGCAGTTGTAGCACTATGGGTCTCTCTCTAGACAGTTCCCTGTTGGATTCATAGGGCACACACTCCATGTTTTCTGTGTGACTGACTTTTTAGGAGTCTTGTCTTTGTCTCCAGGCTCTGCCTTTGAAAGATCTGCTTGCTGGATGTGGTGGTATTGTCTACAAGCTACACAAGAGCTGACACTGTAGGTGTGATCAGATCGAATTCTCCTGGTAGTTTCAAGAGAGAGATCCGTGATAGCATAACTAATAAATCTTACAAATGTTTTCTTCCCCCTCTGCCCCCTTATTTGTTTTGTTGCAAAGATATAAAAGAATCCCTCCCACTTAAGAAGTCTGGATTTTGTGGGGATTTTTTTGTGCAGAACTTGGAAGACCCTTTCCCAAGGGAACAGCAAACCCCATCCATCCCTCTGCAGTGCTAACCATCGCTTAAAAACAGTGAGGTCAGCTGTGCAGCCAGGTCAGAGGCTCTGCTGAGAAACATTTGAGCATGAGGAGTTGCTGCCTTTCCTGTGGCAGTGCTTGAAGCCATTCTGTTGGCAGCTTGTGTTTCCAGCCATTCATTGTAGGAGCATTTCCTTCCTCATTAGCAAAAGTACCTGGAAGCCCAGCATTGTGTCATGAGATAGGAAGTCTTTTCTAATAATTGTCTATGCAATTATATTCTTAGGGTGTAACGACTTTGTGTAACACCCAGTTATGTTGTGAACATAGTTCTGTACTGTTGGAATTTGGGCATCCAGTTCTGGCACATAGCCCACGTCGCTCTCTTAATAGCATTAGCAAGAGAGATCTAAAAGATTGATCCTTTCCTCTGATAGCTTCGTGTTTTGGAAGTCTGATGCTCTACCTGATCTGGGAGTGTCTGGCAGGATCGCAGATTAATTTGGCAGAAGTCTGTAGGGTATCTGAGAAGGCTGTGCTTAAAAGGTAAAGGCTGTGTCTGCTGATGCTGCAGATGCTCCGTCAGCCATATAATTGAATTCAACTTTGAATTTAGGATGGAGACTGCTGTAACTCACAACCAGTGACTCCCTGCATATAAACACCCTGTCTGCCTGTTACTTGTGGTCAGCCATGCCTAGAGAATGTAGAGAAGCATCACTCTTGAAATAAGTTTTCTATTAGAGTGCTTATCTCCTGCCATGTAATCCAAATAAATGGTTGTAATGTCGTTGACCTTTGGGATGTCCTGTAACGCTGCCGCTAATGATGGAAAGCTGTTCTGAAATATTGACCATTGCAAAAAATCAAAGGCAGCAAATTGAAAACGTTGAAAGATGCCATCTCTGGAAGACCTCTGTGTGTAACAGCGTGTGGTAAACATTCAAGTCCAGGCGTGTTAGTTGCCTACTGTTCCCAGGACACAAGATTGCTCCAAGCTCAAAGCACACTTTGTGGAAGTACTTCCCAAATGGCAGATAGTTGTGTTTTGGTTTGTGGGTTTTTTTAATCCACTTTACTGGTGAGAGGAGGGGGATCTCTCTCTTCTCCCAGTGTTAGCCGTTGGCCATCATAGGTCAGGATCACTCGTGCTGGGAGACTGTCTTCTGGTCCTGTGGTGGGAGCCCAGCAGCATGGCTAGAGTTTGGATAGAGGAAAGCATCCTTTCTCAAAGAATCCCATTGCACCCTGCTTTCCAGCTTTCCCAAAGATTATTTTGAAGTACTTAAAGCAAAGCCATGGAGCTGGAGATGGTGTCAATACAGCCATAACCAAGGCCTTGCTGACCCTGCAAGAAACCTCTAAGAAGCAAATTAAAACAAGCACTGATTTGTTTCCAGGATAAACTGTTGCCTGTGATTTCTTGGGGAGAGAACTAGAGCATGACTAGTTTGCTTGTGACAGTTCTGTTGAATGGACTGTCCCCTCCCAAAAAAAGTATGTCTTTTAAAGGATGACAGCTTCCAAGAGATGTACAACACCCAACCCTGTGGAAGCCATCGCCGCAATTCCTGCTGCAGCTGCTGGCTGGGCTGGGTCGGAATGGGTGCCATATGGACATCATTTCCACCGCAGGGTGTTTTTTTCCCCTTTAAAAGTATGCTTCATTCTTGGCTCTTGTCCCAGCACGGCTGCATAGCTGGAATTCCAGAGCTGCTTGCAGGCTCCGGAGGAAGGAGGGGGCTCCCTGGCTCGCTTTCTACAAGATGCAACTTTACAACAAGATTGGAAGTGGAGAGCAGCCTGGCTAATTAATACCAGTGCACCAAAGGCTTCTCAGCGCTGTTCCCTTTGTTAACAACATGCTGAGAGCATGTCTGCATCGTTAAATGATTGTTCGCGGAT
Organism: Ibycter americanus; assembly: GCA_035590275.1. Classification (NCBI taxonomy): domain Eukaryota; kingdom Metazoa; phylum Chordata; class Aves; order Falconiformes; family Falconidae; genus Ibycter; species Ibycter americanus. Next base: position 4,493,640 of record JAVJGI010000065.1, on the reverse strand, counting down.
CACATGAAGATTAATGCATTTTCCTGGGTATCTGGGCCTTAAACCGGCATTTTCAACACATCTCATGCCAAGGAATTGTTTTGAAAGGTGTATTGATGGGGCTGAGGAGAGATGAATGTATAGTGATTGTTGGTAGTAATGTATCTGCATTCAAACTTTTAAAATTCATGTGATGTTACGTTATATTGAGGTCTAAATTGCCTTTGATTGGGATTCATGTCTCTGAAACTAGGCAAGGCAGAAGCTGTACAAGTTTTCCTGCCCCAGTAGCAATAATTAACCTCGCGGAGCTGCTAGCTCAGCCTGCAGGCAGTGTACCAGGCAGCATCCCAGCTGCCGAGCCTCCCAGCCGGCATTTGGCCTCAACTAACCCTGCCAGCACCATCACGCAGCGTGAGAGCTTCGCAGGGTGCTGCCTGGCCCAGAGTGACTTGATTGAGGACAGTAATTTCCTTTCACTCGTGCCCTGCATGAGCTCCACTGCCGCTTTGCAAGAGCCTGGCCTTTTCTCTGGGTTCGGCAGGTCAGAGACAAAAACCCGTGGGACTCCTCAGCGGAAGATGTCCATCATCTACAAAGTGAAGGACAGCATATGCCGCCAGTCTCATGTGGGTGCAGGAAGCCCAGCTCTAGGGGAGCTGGCACATAGGTTCTGTTTGAGCAAATTGTGTCTGTTACTGGGGCAGAGGATCTCGTTACTGGGACAGCAGTTTGTTGAGTGCCTTCTTGAGCCATTGCAGCAGCGGTTGATGGGAGTACATGTTCTCCATCCGCTTTGCGCCTACTCTTTTTTGGGGGTCTAGCCTGGGACTTGGGGCAATAGTTGGCGTAACGCTGGTGAGATCATGGAATACCAGGGAGACGGGGCAGGGATAATGAATCTGCTGAGCCAAGATGATGTCATGAGCCTGGCGTCTTATGAGGGATTTAGTGTTTTGTGCCATGCAAGTGAAAATGAATAAATGTAGAGCATTTATCCAGGCAGAAAGTAAATACAGAGATTAGACTTGTCATTGTTACTGAGGCAGCACCGAAAGCTGACAGTGTCCCTGGAGCCAGGGCTGCTCAGCTGGAAAGAGACGGGCAGGAGGAGAGGAGCCTGTCCTAGAGCCAGTCTCCTTTTAGCCACAGGCATGTGGTAGGGATTTGCATTTTAATTATTTTTCAGTAGTTTTTTAAGCTCTCTTTCCAAAGCATCTCCCTCTGCTTCTCTGTGTTATGGCCTGCAATTTGTTTTGGGCCCCGAGAATACACCCAGCACTGCTGGACTCCGTGCACGGCAGAGGGCAACCACTCGAGGATTAAGGTGGTGGAAGGTAAAGTCTAGCCATTGACCTTTACGTTTCCTTTCCTTTGTAGTGGAAAAGCTTCTTTGCCCAGGCTTCTGGCCCGAGGCTGTTCTCAATTTAGATTTTCAAGCTCACATCTTTCCTAGGTAGAAACAAAAATACCACTGCTGAACTGGCTGCTGCTGCTGTGGCTCAGGTGACAGCCTAAGCTCTGCTTTTTATCACCCGCTCAACTCAGAGAAAATGTAGCCTAAATTCTCCGATTCCCACCTTTCTTTCCGCTTCTCCCTTTTACATCACAGCCGTGTCACTTTTCATCCTGGTTGGAGCAAGCTGTGTCTGTGCTTCTTGAGAGCTCTGTAATGCACTGTCCTCCTGCAGCAGATCACTCAAATGAGCAATTGCCACAGCTTCATTGCAGCAGGGGTTTTTTTTGGATGAAGTGATTCTTCCTTCGGTCCGCTTGGCTACAACACAGATCTCGCTAGTAGTTGAGCTCTACAGGTTTTAAAATAAACTCCTTTCCAGCAGGTTTAGCAGCATTGTGTTTTGTTTTGTTTTTTACGGGTGTCAGCTTTGTTTTTGACTTACCCTGATGGCAAATCTTACTAGCACCAGATGTTAAAAGACAGAGGGTTGCTTTTGTTTTTCTTGGCACAAGAAATTCCCATTGCACCCTGTTTAATATTATCTGAACAGTAATCTGATGATTAGGAGAGATGGTGAAATACAGCTTTACGCAGATGATCTGTTTTCATCTCTTCAGCTGACTCTTCAAGGCACTGTATTAAACGATCAGTTTGATAAGGAATTCATCGCTCCTGAGGCAGTTACCATTTTTGCTCTGTGTTTTTCAAATGGGAAGGAGTAGCAGCATAATCTCCTTTATCCGTCAGTGCAACTTTGAAGGCAATATCCAGCCACTCCTCCCTGGGAGCTGGAGCTGTGTGTTCTGGAACAGACTTGACACGGTAGCTGTTAAATTACAGGGCTGGAGCAAACGGCATCTTAAATTTGGATCCTGTGGAAAATCCCAGAAAAGCAATAAGCACTTGGAGTACTTTTCTCTATCTAGATATTTCCAGCATGCTCACAGTTGTGGTTTCTGTATGCCTTCGCATCCTCTCATCCACTCAAGTGATTTTTCAGGGTCACTGTCATTAGCAGTACTGAGATATCCAGGCTTTCCCCATGCCTAGCGAAGGCTGGATACCTGCAGGTAAACACCCCAGTGCCCACTTCCCCTCTGTGAGACGAGCAGCCGCACTGTTGTTTGTGCAAGAACATGCCTCTCCGTGGAAAAAAAACAGCTGGCATGTCCCAGGTAGCAATTCCTGCTCTAGCATGTGGATAAAACAGTGCTGCCTGTGTTCGGGTTGGCCTCTCAGTGGAGAGGTGCCTGGTTTGAAATGCCTTGTGCTGTCACTGCTACGCTACTGCCGATCTAATTACTTTTTCTTTTGTCTGTCTCTTTCCTTTCCCCATCTTCCTTGTTTTTGTGTCTTACGTCTCTGCATCCTGTAGTACAAATCTGTGTTTAGGTCCTACTCCCAGGACTTTGTGCCTCACAACCAAGTCTCCATACCTCCTTTCCTGTCTTCTACCTCCTCCTCCTCCTGCTCCACCCCACCTTTCCCACCCGTCCATCCATCTCAGAGCTCTGACCTAGCGGTGCCCGCCACAGCCAGCCAGTCACCCAGCACTGTGGATGTGCCAAACTCCTCTTCTCAGGAGAGCAGCTTTAACGGGAATGCTCCTGTCTGCCTTCCTTCTGAAACCTCTTTCACTGATTCTCTCCAGACGCCTTCGGTGAGACTATCCAAAGAGATAATGCACCTTAACGCAAGGCTGGGTTTATTTGGTTTCTAAAAGAAAATGTTTCTTGTATTAATACATGCTAAATATGATCTAGCCCGGTTTCCAAATGTGTGTGTGAATTGCAGAGAGGTAATTTCATATAAAAATGGTGGCTAGAAAACATTAATAACCTCAGCAGGTTTGAGAAAACATTAGTGCCTATGTAGGAAACAAAATGTCAAATGCGGGTGAAGGGGAGAGGAGAAGTTGCTGTAGCTTCCTGCAATTGTAATACCGAGCTGAGGAAGGTAAAGGAGTGTTTTGTGATGTTGCTTGTTTCTAAACACAGACTCCTAATAGTGGTTCACATCCTGCAGTTGCTGCCACGGTAGGATTTGGTGGCTGCTGCCCTGCTCCCTTCTAAGTCACCGGTGAGCCCAGGAGCAATGGGTGCAGGCCAGCTCTGTCTCTCCTGTGCATAACCCTGTTACTCTCTCCTGCCTCCTGCTCTTCCCAGTTGCCAGCAGCCCTAGCTGTGCGCGTTGGTGCAGAGCGTCACGTGGTGACGTTAGGCTACTGCTGTTCACACACTGATACAGCACTACCAGTTTGAGGTCCCAGGTCAGTTTTGCAGATCACTGAGCAGGTTTGGCTGTTACAGCTACTTTTTAACCTCGTTTTCAAGGCAGTTCCTCTTTTGTTTGCTGCAAACCCTGGAGTCGATGGGATTAGAGCTGTCAGCATGGTGCATGCTAGTGCTGCCTCTTCACAAAGTTTGGAAGAGAGACACTGATTGCAGAGTAAATGATCAGATGTTCACACTTTGGACGTGACCTTGCTGTTGCATCTTCCTTGCGTTGGGTCCTTGTTATAGCCTAGAAGCCCTCAAGTTTGGTTTAGCTTGGCGTGATGGCTCGAGTCCGCGCTTGTAGCATAGCTTGGGAGATACATTTGGTACCCTCTGGGCTGCAGGGCTGATCCGCGTTCAGCAGCAGGGCTACGGCGCAGGTAGGACAGGCACTTGGGCGTCAAGCTGTGAGTGCTCAGCTTCTGTAACCTTGAGATCTGCACGCGCCTATTGCACCTTCGCACTCTCACGTGGAGTCCATGGCAGCTCTTGCAGAGCAGTGCCTGCTGCTGTCCTGCTGCAGCTCAGAGCCTCAAGAACCAGAAAATAATGACCCCCGGGAAGGTACAGCCTCGGTGGCCAGTGTTGGCCACTGAGCCGGAGAAAGGGCTCCCAGTTAGGTGACAGCAGCCGCCAAGAGCACTTCTCCTCCCAGCCCACGGGCACGTTCTCTCACTAACATTAAGTGCTGGCGGGGGGGCACCATCACATATTTCCTTTCATCCTGTCTCCCTTAGAGTGAAAACGCCAGTGAGGAAGCTGGTGAGGGTGAATACGTCAATCTGTATTCCTCTGGCCAGAGCAACGGGGAACTCCCTCGCTCTGAAGGAGTAAGTAACCTGGAGAAGGGCCGGACACCGGGAAGGGGCTGCCTGGTGCATGCTGAGTTCACGCCGGGGCTGACGCGCTTGGCACTGGCCTCTTCTGCACACTGTGGAGCTCCTGTGTCCATCCTGCCGCCCCAGCTCCCTAGCTGGTGGTCCCTCTGCTTGCCCGCTGCTGGCTTGCGGGCTTGGGTGGCCTTCTGGTCTGGGTGGAGAGCAGGCGATGCTTTCGGGGTCGCGCTGAGCCCTGGCAGGATAGGGATGGCTTTCCCTGCCGCACTGTTTCGTTTGCGCTTCGCTGTCTGTTTGGAGCTGCTTGCGTGAGGTTCCCTTCCAGAAAGCTGCATCCTGACCAGCACCGTCCTGGGCCTTGTCTATTCTTGTAACTGCTTTGGCTTCCCTATTTTAAAACAGAAAGCCTTGTGCTCCAAATTTACTTATTTTTTCCTTCACTGTTTGGATACAAAGTCAGTGATTGATTTAGCATTGTAATCGCACACTGTTTCTTCCTTCACTCAAGCCTCGTATCTTAGCTATTTCCTAGAGGAGACAGGGAGTTTTCCATTGCAGGGAGGTACCGTCTTCCTGTTGGGTCATAGGAAACAGAGGCAGAGATCTGCGGTGATCCTTTTGTCTGCCCTCATCTTGGAAGGCACATCTCCTACAGGATGTCTCCCAGACCTTTATCCATGCTGGTGTTAAATACACCAAGAGATAGCGCTCCTGTCACTTCCCTTCAGGAGACACATCTAGGCAGGCCCATCCTTTTGGGCAGCTGTGAGCTGGTTCTCCACTTTGAAGCAAAGAGCTTTACAGATAGAGTCTGGAAAATTTCTGCAGACACCAAAACACCTGTGCTCGCCAGTGAGTTTTCCAGGCCAAATGGGTAGCGTGTAGGTGGTTTCAGTCCTGTCTGTTCAGTAAGTAGAATTTCCCAGTTTCAGTCTGCATAACGTTAAATAAGTCTGAATTCCATCACTGTTAGATTAATATTCCCATTTGCCGTTCATGGCTATTTGTCTCCTTAATAAATGGCTAATTTAAAATGCTGTATCTTTGCTTTGAGCTCTCTACCTGCTGTTCCATGCCACGGGTTCAGATGGTTCTGCTTTTTTGCATTAGCCTCATTTCCACAGCCGTGAATTATGAAGTGGAAACGTTGCATCATCGTGTAACCTCTTCTGATGGGGGAGAAGGGAGGTAGGAGTGGCAGTGTGCATTCACACCCGCTAAGACAGGCTTGGGGCTGTGACCAGGAGGGCAGCTGAAACTGGAGAGGTTAGAGCTGGCTGTGTCTGTCTTGATTAAAGCAGAAGGCAAGTGTATTTCAACAGTAAGGGCTGGAGGGGGGGAGGGGGGAAGTCATGAAAGGGTTAAAATCCAAGACAACAGTTGACTTGTGTTGCAACTTTCAGCATCATTTCACAATGTTAAAAGCAAACAGTACTAATTACACTAGTCTCCAGAGATGGTCCCAAATTTCCTGTCTGATTAACTTCTGTGTTTCCTGGCATTTGGCATTAACTTGCATCAATCTTTAACCACTCTGTAGGAATTTACAGTAAAGGGCCGTTTAGAGGCAAGCAGACTGTAAGTGCAAGGCTAACTGTGGTGTAGGACCCCATGTAATACGGAAAAACTTTTTTCTTTGCAGGAATCTCCCTCTGTCAAAGATGGACACTCCAAAGACTCCACTTTGAACAGCAGTGCCATGGGGAAGGAAGGCAAAGATGGTGCTGAAAGGTGAGCCTGCCTCCCTTGGTACTCCTGCTTCCCAGCCTCGAAGGGTACAGTCTCACCAGCGCCCTGTTAGTAAACCATCCTTGGGGCTGCCTGTTCTGCCTTCAACCTTCTGGATGTTCTCTAAACGTTAAGCCTGCTATTTTTGCACAGCCAGTGAGTGGTGGGATCCTGCTGAACAGGGAGGATCCCAGCAAGATGTCATTGCTTAACTCAGGGAGCCTGTAGGGGTTAATGCAGCCTGTGTTAGCCATCCTAAGTCCATCTAATTGGCAGTCCTGTCATTGATGCTGGCTGCTCCCTCCTGCTTTCAGGGAAACATGCAAAAAAAAGTCTGTATCGCTTTTGGAAAATAGTTTTCCAGAGGGGAATTTCCTCCTAACCCTGCTGGTTAGAGTCTGGTTGAGGCCCCGAAGCAGGAGGCTTTATATCCCTTTTAATGCTCTTAGCTATCATTTGTCTATGTAAATGAAGAGGTGCAGGCTGTAACAGATGGGCTTCAGGAGGAGTGGAGCGGGTGCTTCCCTGCTGCTTGAGATTGCTCTTCAATTGCATCTCTAAAGCAAAAATAGAGAACGGCATTGTTTTGTGCATGACAGTCAACTTCCCCCCTCCATTTTCCTGCCGTTGGTTTGGGGGTTTTAATCCCTGCAGTGAAGGGAGACAATGCAAGAGTGCTCTGCAAAGCCCACTATCTGCTGAAAGTACCGACCGGGGCAAGGGGTTTTGGCCTGTGCCTGGGGAGAGCTATAAAGAACATACATACTTCTGCCCTGCCCCCCAGGAATACAGGCATAGGGAGCATATGTCCAGGCACAAGAGTACCAGCCTTTGAGGGCAGGAATACTGGAGTTGTGGATGTGCACCAAAAAAGTGGCCAGAGCCTTCTGTTCTACCTTCCTGCAAAAAGAGAGCCCGTCATCTCCCCTTGTAGCAGCACAAAGGGCCACGAGCTGACTAAGCTGTATATGTGTGGAGTATGCTCGGTCTCTATACATTTGAGGAAGGGCTTAGATCTGTGTGCACTAAAAATTTGGTGGATTAAGGAGACATGGGAGTGTGTACTTATGCAGGGCGTAGTAAAATCCTGTCTGCCAGAAATGCAGGCAGACAAGTGTTCAGGTCCTGAAGGTTCATCTTGTCTCTTTTTCAAGAGATGCACAAAGCAACAGAATTAGAGCTAGGCGTTTGGGTTTGTTTGCAAAAGATTTACCTCCAGACTGTCTGTGTACTTACTGTCATTTAATGAAGGTTTTGTACGCTGAGAGCTTGGGTAGACCCAACATCTCTTCCCCTGGATGGGCAATGACACTGATGGATATTTGCCAACTTTTTTTACAGGCAACAGCAGTCACCAGATGCTTTGGAGTCGTCACAGTTGGAGGAAGAGGTAGATGAGCTATCCCTTATCGACCACAGTGAAATTATGGCTAGGTTAACGCTGAAGCAAGAGGTAGGTGCATTCAGGGTTTGCTTTCATTCTCTTTGGTTTATGCTGTTTTGAAAGCTGATTCTCTGTGTGCACAAGCAAGGCATCAACTTTAATTTGATGGGAAAAACTAGGTTGCAGCAGAAGTGGTATGCAGCTTTATATGTGCAGGCTATTGTGAAAGTATAAGATGCTGGTGCAGGCAGGGAGCATCAGCAGTAAGTGAGGGTTTAACAAAATGTGAGACGTCTCTCTAAAAAACAACACATCTTGTGCCTTTTTCCCAGTCTGCTCCTTCCCACCTCTTCAGCCTGCAACAGTCTGAAACGAAGCACCTGAGAGCCTGAGCACAATAAATTCAGGTGCAGGTTTATGGTGTTGGCCTTTCAGTCCGAAGGCAGGTTTAGCAGATTTCCCCATCAGGGCATTTGTATTACTGATGTGGAAAAGCAGCCAAAGTAACTTTCTGTGTTTGAGAAATAGCTTTGTTTCTAGCCTTGGGTGCACTCCCAGACAGCTTTGCTCACTGTGCTCTTGAACCAAGCCGTCTTTGACATGCAGCTTGAGGGAATATGCAGGCTTTTGAAGCTTTCAGACTGTCAGGGGGCTAGTATGAAAAACAGAGAGAATGTATCATTTACTGGCACTTTAGGAGCGTTCTTCGGTCAGCCGAGATGTGCAGGAGAGAGTACGAAGCTGTTATTCATTCTTTAGGTAGTATTTCATGAGTCTTGCCAGAGGGTCACCTGAAAAATGCACATCTTTTAGACATAGCTGCTCCGTGGCTGTAATCCATGGTTTTTTTCCAGTGTTTTACATATTGAAATGACAAAGATATTGCTAAGGGAAGCCAGATGTGACTCCAGTCTCCTCTGCAGGCATATTTCCTTTAAAAAACACTTGAAAATTGGTGATTTCTGAACATTTGGGACTAGCAGATCTGTGTCAACCCTTAACTTCTTCTTTTCTTTTTTTTTGCTCTTTTCTTTATGGTCTATGTGTTTGAAACATTATAAAACTGCCCCTGCAAGCTGTTTCCTGCAGCGTGGGAACCGCTGGCTGAATGATAGATCAGTTTTGCTTATTTTTAGTTGTGAATTGCAGTAGCTAGAAGAAAGATGTTTTTAGAGAGTGGTAAGGCAGGGGTCAAGCAGTTAGCAGGGTTGTTTTCTGCTCCCCGTTAGTGGATCATTTCAGGTGACCTCCAGCCAAATAGTTCCAGATTAGGGAATTAACTTGCCAGGTTTTGATGTTCCCAGAACGTGCAAGTTGAATGCATGACCTCTCACCCCACAGCCACTGTGGTACGTGATCCCGCACTTTGAGACAGTTCACACAGTGTTACTCTCCATTAATGGTCTTCTGGGAGCGTTTGGGATTCTGGGACATTTCTGTTCATTCTCCTGTGGACAGAAGGTTCCGCTTTCACTGACCTTCACAGCTTGGCCTTAAGGAGTCAGAGAGCTCAAGTAAGGGTCAACCCAGATCCTCATCTGGGACACCAAATGCTTTATTCAAATTCCAGGATTATCCCAGCACTGAGGTCCATGTCCCAGCTTGCGCTGTGAGCAGTGCCAGGAACATTGCGTACTCTGCCAGTTGTTGCTGAGCTTGAACCCCAGAGGTGGTAAACCGGGCCGAAGGGAGCTTGGTCCATGCCTGACATGTTTCTTTCTCATTGCAGGGAGATGATGGGCCAGATGTTCGTGGTGGATCCGGAGACATTTTGTTAGTGCACGCAACAGAGACCGACAGGAAAGGTACGGGGGATGCACCAAAAGAGAGCTGAGGAGCGCAGCCTGGCGTGGCCTTTTGCTGCTTGTCTTCTGTGTCTCTGCCGTGTGCGCAGTCGCCATGCGGCTGCAGGCAGCTGGGCCAGGGTGGAGAGGACTACGCTGATGATCCTCCAACTCGCGGGGGGTGGGGGGAATTGTGCTTATCTTTGGTGAAATGGAGGTAAGCTGGATAAGCGCCTGTTTGTTCCATTTAGCAGCAGGGATGGTATTAACTCCTCACAGCCCTTGCCCAGATCTGGGAGGCGAGGCACACCAGTGGAGTTGGTGACGGTGCTGTGTTGGTGGCTCTGTACCTGCCGAGGTAGGACACTGCCTTCTGCGAGCACAGGTGTGACCAGCCTGTTGTGGCATGGATCCTGTTTTCAGAGATGCTCCTCGCCCTTAGAACTGGAGGGCAGTGGTGATGTAGGAGTTGCTGGAGTCACTGTTGCATCGAAGTAGAAGAGGAGGGACATTGGTTTGGGTCTAATGCAGTGCCTGTGGGTGTCGGGCAGGCTGTTCAGGTGCTGGCCTGCTGACACCCCTTATTTTCAACTTAACTGTGTCACTTGCTAGTCCCACTCTGTACCACTTGGAAACTGGTAGCCACCCAGACCAGTTCAGAGAGGGAATCCACAGTAAACGAAAGGAGATGTGGGGGGGGGAGAAGGGAGGTTAGCAACCCTTAGCTCTAGATTTATTAAAACCTCACTTTATCTCCAAACCCAGTCACCACCCACATGAAGCAGCTCCTTTCCAAGACCTGTGGCAAAGACAGGCTTTGTAATGTTTCCAGAGAGTGATTTTGAGCCTGCCAAACACATTTGTGCTGATGGCCTTAACCAGAATTGATCTCCTTATCTCCTGGGATGCAAGGCAAAATGCGCTAACCCGCTGAACCACTCAGCGCTCATATTTTAGAGTTTTGATAGTCAAAGGGGAAATATCTTTCATGTGCGTTTTTAAATGGCAGGGGTTTTACTGTAGAAGAAGGTGTTTGCAGTTACTTACCAGCACCATTCAGCTAGCAAGAAAATCCTTCCCCTGACAGCTATGTTTCCCTGTTTACACTGGGCATCGAATCCAGGCAGAAAGGACCAAGGTTAGGAACACACTAGAGAGGAGGAGGCAATTGATTGCGCCACAGCTACATATGTTTATTTAAAAAAAATAAGTCTAAATGAGATGGTGGAAATACCCCTTACAAAAATTGTGAAACTGGAGTTAGAGAAGCTCTGATTTACTCCTGCTGTTCTCTGGAACAAGCATCACATTGGAAGAACTTCCCTACTGTTCCTGTTGACAGCTACCTGGTAAAGGGATGTGTGCTAGACCTCCAGTTCATGAATGGGGAGCTGTGAGGGTGCTGCAAGCAGTGGGGTGAAAGCCATGGAGAAGCTCTGGAGACTAGGGAAAGCTGGAGCAGGATTTTAAATGTACAGCGGTGCAGATGGGGAGAGCGGCTGGGTGGAGGGAGCTCCACGCAGCACGTTTCTCAGAATAGTCACACAGCTTAGCCTCACGGGCTCTGCCAAGCCGCTGAGCTGAATGGAGCACGGAGGAATTTGTGCTATGCTAACCCAGTGTTTGGGTGACTGAGAGGGTTAATGAATTAAGCTTACAATGAGAAGAATTCAGGGCTTGTAAATCAATCAGCCAAACGGCACAGAGGGGTATAGTTAAGAGGCTTTCCTTTAAAGATGAATTTCTTGGCAGCTTCAAGTGCCAGAGCAGACCAGCTGTATTACCTCACGTTGCCTTTTGGGCAGATGGGAACCCAGAATAAATGTAACTCCACGCCCTGTTGCATGATGCTTCTTGTTCATTTGAGTTTGCTAAAAGAGCTAAATGGAATAAGGGATAAAGAGAGACTTGTGGTCTTTAGGAATAAAATCCGTGGTCAGCTAAGTGCTCATAGCCGCACGCACTTGCTGCGAGTGCAGGATTACAGCTGGCCGAGGCCCAGGGCTCACCCCTGACATGACCACCCAGCCTCCGGCTTTGGAGCTTATGTCTGATTGTCTTTAACCGAAAGGCAGCAGCGCCGTCTGAATTCAGAGCAGGAGGAAGCAGCATCTCCGTCAGGCTCCTGCCAAGCGAAACACGGCAGGTAGAGAGGCACAGCCATCACACCGTGCCCTGCTCCTTCCCACCCTCCCCATGCAGTGGATGGGTGTTACAAGCACATGGGTGTGGGGTGATCCCTGGCCTGGCTGAAACAAGATGTACAGGTACAGCTGAGCCTGGGCAGGCGCAGTAGAAGCTTTTTTCTCCCCGACTGCACTAACAAGGCTCTGCCAGTGGTTGCAGTGCACCAGGCAGGGGCAGCGTGCCATCCCACTGCGCGCACTGCCTGCGGTGCTGCCTGGGTTTATGCTGGGGCTAATATGTTTCCATTTTGACCACTGCTGTCCGCAGTGACCAAGCCTTGCCTGGGACTGCGAGTGTACTACGGTCTTGACCTGAAATCTTCTTTCCCATTTGCAGTTCCCACTTTTTCAAATTCTGTCCTTTGTGCCCGTGACGGTGGCCAGAGCCTTTGCAATTCTGGGGGCTGTAGCACCCACCCCTGCACAGTAATAACCAGAAGTTGACTGCATGCACTGTGTCAGTGTCTGTGTTGTGGCACGGTCACGGTCATGGTAGCGTCAGTTTTTGCAATGTAATTTACTCTTCTTTTTGGCTGAAAATAATCTAACATTTACACTGTAAGATTTCCTGGAACGTAGCAGGGCCAGAGGGTCTGCGGATCCATATCGTCATGTTGAAACATATGCATTCCTGATCAGGAAGGAAGAGTGACCGTGTCTTTCTGCAGGGCTCTGCACTGCCTAAGCAGTAAAGACAGAGAACAGGCAGCCAGCTGTCACCATCAGATCTTCTCTTTAAAGTATCCTCAAGGTCTAAACCACATTTTTCCTTGACCCCTTATTGAAAGTTCCCGTCCCACAAAGAGGTGTTTTTCACTGACCCCTTTGGTGGGCGCATAAGCGAAGCAGCCAGCCTCAGTGCTGCAAGTGGGAGCAGGATGGTGGGGACGGGGCAGTTTCACTCTTGCTCTTGTGCCGTAGGGTCCATCTGCTGGTAAGAAGCAACAGCACAGCATTTCTGTAAAGTCCGTGTCAGAATGCGACCATGTCCTCTTCCTCTAAGACTGGATTCAGCCTTGCAAGCAGCTTCCTTTTTCCAAAAGCAGGGTTGACTGAGCCTTTCTTGTTTTCCTCTGTAGATCTGGTGCTGTACTGCGAAGCCTTTCTGACTACGTACAGGACATTCATTACCCCTGAAGAGCTCATCAAGAAGCTGCAGTACAGATATCCTTTTGCACGAGTGGCACTTTCACCCCCACCAGGGATCCCAGCCCAGCAGTCACCATGGAGGGACTTGGCCGAAAGTTGTCTGGCCAAAAGCCTGCTGCCAGGGTGGTCAGTAACATGCTTGCCCTGGAGGCATCCCAGGCAGCCTGCCTTCATCTCTGCACGCTGCAGATGGGAAATGCTGCTGGGTGGGTGCAGGCAGGGCGTGCTGGACCCGAGAGTAGTCTTTTGAGGGCCCTGGCAGGGGAGAAGAGCAGTTCAGTTTTTCTGTACATCGCTGGGGAACTGGTCTTTTATTTGGGATGTCTCGTTTGCAGAACGGGGATCATGCTGCCTTCTGCCTTGCGGAGGGGCTGTGAGGATTGCCTGCTTGGGCCAGTGTAGTTTAATAGTAGACATGACAAAACCGTCAAAACCTGTTCTCTCTCCCGTTACAAGAAACGCAGCACAGAAGATAATGTCCTCTCAGCCTCAGTAGTTCTGAACTGAGCTTGTAACTGCTAACGAGGCGAGGGCCCCTGCGTGGCGGGGTGAACATTAGCATTTCTGGCAGAGCACGGAGAAGGCTTCTTGCTGAGGACCCTGCCTGCAGTTCCTTCCCCCTTGGCCCGGTTCCTGTGGCTCCCTTCGTCGTCAGCTGAGCAGGTCAGCGTCTGGGTTCAGGCAGTGCAAAGGCCTTGTGGGCTTTGGTCCTGTGCTCCAACGTCAAAGGGAGCCTGACGTCACCCTGTCCTGCGTCGCAGCTCATCACTGCCATCTGCAGCAGAGCTCCCCTTCCTCCTGCGGGGATCAGCGCGGCCAAGGACGCGGCAAATCTCACTGCAGAGCAGTTGTCAGTGAAAATACTGGCTGGGGCATTCCTGCGGGCCCTTGTCGATCCTTGACTTACTGATAACCTTTCTCTCTTTCCCTTTGTTCACCTGGCAGAAGCTTTTTCAATCTGTGCTGTCTTCCCTGCCACCATTCTTGCAGCAAATTGGGCAGTGAGGACGGTAGAGGTGACACCTGAGATCTGTTGAGACCAGATGTCCCAGACCAGTGGGGGAGATCCCAGCAGAGGGAGGAGTGCTGCTCATTAAATGTCACCTTAGAGAGAACAGTTTCAGAGTACACCTGCTCTTCTAGCATCAGTTCTGTGAGGTGTAAGGATGGCTCTAATTAAGATGGTATTAAGCTACCACCAGCTGCAGGTAGCTTAATACCATCTTAATTAGAGCCGTATCGGTGTCCCTTATCTCCTGGAAATTGAACACCAGTCAAGACAGAATAATATGTTACTCTAATGTTCCTCGAGGCAGCTGTTCACGGCACTGACACTGGACTGACCACACTAAGTTGATTCTTTAATTTGCAACCAACATATGAGAAGTTTTGCCACTTCCCAGACACATTTAAGAAGCGGGTCAGTAAGAACACCTTCTTCGTGCTGGTGAGAGTGGTGGATGAGCTGTGGTGAGTTGCCTTCTTCATTTTGGTATGGGAGATGGGGAGTCGGTGACAGTGGCAGTTAGGAAGACATAGTTTTTAAACCCCATCTGTGATGACAGCTGAAATCCCCTACCCTGGCCAGCGAGACACCTATAGTGCTGAACCCTCTTGTTGGGAGAGCAGGTTCTTGGTGTGTCCTAACTGGGTCAGTGATTTTAAAATAACCAGTAAAAGGGGAATCTCTGGGAAGGGACGAGCTGGGAAGAGGAGGAATTTCAGTCACTTGGTTGCCTGTAGGAAAGAGTGGGAAGATACAAACTGTAGCTCAGTCAGCATCATAGCTCTGATGCCTTCCCTGAGTTTTCCATCTTCCTCTCAGCTTAGTGGAGTTGACGGAGGAAATTCTCAAACTGCTGATGGACCTGGTCTTCCGGCTGGTCTGCAACGGGGAGCTGAGCCTCGCCAGAGTGTTACGCAAGAATATCCTTGATAAAGTGGAACAGAAGAAAATGCTGAGCTATGCCAATTCCATCAAACCTCTTGCAGCCCGTGGGGTGGCAGCCAGGTGAGGAAAGATGCACATAACCATATCTTGGTCCTCTGAGAGGCAGGGCATCCCTTTCTTGTGGACACAAAGAGTTTTCTTAGTCCAAACTATAAGAAAAAGAAAACAGATCATGTTTTCTGAGTCTTTGCACTTCATCCTTGTTTCCTGCAGGCCAGGGACCCTGCATGATTTCCACAGTCATGAAATAGCCGAGCAGCTGACCCTGCTAGATGCTGAACTCTTCTATAAAATTGAGGTACAGAGATGAGGGTGGGGTGAGGGTGGTGGGAGGGGTCCAAACGTACCCTCTGCCACCTCTGGTATTCCCTGCCAGCTCTACCAGTACACCTGTTGGGCTGTAGGAGACAGCTGAACTTGTGTCAGCAAGTGGCTGTGAACACAGACTGTGACTGAGAATCTTGAGGCAGAAATCCCATTTTAACCTGTGGTATTTTCCCACCCGTCTCCTCTTCTTCCTCGGCAGATCCCAGAAGTTTTGCTTTGGGCAAAGGAGCAAAATGAAGAGAAGAGCCCCAACCTGACACAGTTCACAGAGCACTTTAATAACATGTCCTACTGGTAAGGAGCTCAGAGCAACGGTGGCACTGAACTGTGCTTAACCTCCAGTGCCATACAAATATTCAAAATATCCTTGCAGAGTTGGGTTCCCCTGTTACAAGTGGGACAACATATATTTTTGGCCAGGAAGTAGATGCAGGGCACTCATCAAAGACCCCAGAGCGCACAAGAAAGAAAATCAGGAGGGTTGTGGAGCGCGCTGTAACTGGAATTGTTGTCGGTACCGTTGAGCCCTCCAAACAAACATTCCCCTTGCAAATAAATGCACTCTGGGAAGGGTTATTGTGGTCACCCTTGAAATTATTCTGTCTTTGTTGTGAATTAGAGTGCTCCCATTAAGTCGGAGGTATCATGAACTCTTTAGTGTTGTTGGCCCATCCTTATCAGTTACCAATTTTTTAAATGAAACAAGAAGAAACCTGAGATCTGCTTAAGGGGATTTATCTTTTTTTCCTGTCTGTTCTTCCAGGGTCCGTTCAATAATTATGCTACAAGAGAAGGCTCAAGACCGAGAGAGGCTGCTCCTTAAATTTATAAAGATTATGAAGGTATCGGCTTGGTTCTTGCTGTGAATCCCACACACTGCTCCTTATAGGAGCAGGGGATTGGGACCTGCTGGTTGGTGGAACTGTTGGATGCTAGAAGGCTTGCAGATCTCTCGAGTAACTGGAATATTCTCCCTCTTCACAGCACTTACGAAAGCTGAATAATTTTAATTCCTATCTGGCCATTCTTTCTGCACTGGATTCTGCACCCATCCGAAGGCTGGAGTGGCAGAAACAAACCTCAGAGGTGAGGAGCAGTTAGGGAAAAAGATAACTGTGGTTATGGTATGAAACAGCTGGGTGGTTTTACCAGCTCAGCAACGTCTCAGGGTGAAGGGATGGGGGATAACTGCTCTCCAGGGGGTATAATGCCACGGCGCTGGAAGTCTGCGGCGCGGCTGGGCATTCTGACAGCTGCAGGAGTGCCAGCACAGTCACGGGTGAGAACAGCCTCCTCCTCCTCCCTGCAAATTGAAGGCTGGGTGCGGCTGAAGGCAGCGAGGTTCTGCATATACACACTGGAGGTCAGGCTGAGTAAACCAGTTGGAAGCGTTTACAGGATGGCATTAACTCCCCGCCTGCCTGGCTGTCTGGGGAGAGGTTGCAAAGAACATGGGGTTTGCAGCAGTGGTGTCACCGTGGGCTTTGTGTCCTGCCAGGGCCTGGCTGAGTACTGCACACTGATTGACAGCTCCTCGTCCTTCCGCGCCTACCGAGCCGCACTGGCTGATGTGGAGCCTCCCTGCATACCTTACCTGTGAGTTGGTAGTTCTTCCTCTGCCGTTACTTCTGCACGTTAGAATGGTTCCTTCAAGGATTTCTCAGCAGCTTCTGCTCAGCTCAGCACTTGCCTTTTGCCCTACATCTAGAATGAGACGGCAGTGTGCCACATCAGCCCACGTGCCCTCTCTGGAGCAGTTTGTCCCGTAGCATAGGAAGGCAGGGTGGCAGCTGTCTTTTTTAAAGGCGACTGTTGTGTATTGACTATGGCAAAGGAAAGATCAAGCGCCTGGATCTTTAGTTGATGCTTTTTAACTTTATTTTCTTTGGAGCTGTGGGCAGAAAGACAGATTTTCCCTTGAGGTGCAATGGATCCCACAGCTTCAAGCTGCTGCTTGCTCCTCTGTGACAGCTCTGGTTCTGCTGACTGCAAGAGCTGGTAAATGAGGAGCCTGCCTTGTCAAACGTGCTATGAAAGGTTGAAGCTATTGCCCTGCTCTGGAAGAGCCTTCTGATCTAGATACCAGATTTGCTCTGGGTTTACACTGGTAAAACTTCTCCTGGTCTTGCTTTCTTCCATGGAAAGAGCTCTGCAGGAGGAGGTTGTGTAGGTACACGGCATCTCATCTGGCAGGGGACCATAGCAGGACTGTGCGGAGACATGGCTGAGTAGGGGAAGCAGAGGGGGGAAGGGAGCGTGGACCCCCTTGCTAGGGAAGCCCTTTTGTATAAAACTGGAAGGAAGATTTAACTTCTGGCAGGCAGTTCGCATCGCAGCCTTCTTCCAGCCTGGTCCTCCTTTCCATGGAGGGTGAAAGAGCATCCTCAGTGCCCGTAGTGTGATCATGAGTATCTCTCCTCAGAGATCCCTCAGCTGCACATGGTGGGTGCCTTGCACCTGGACACCTTTGCATCTGCTGCTGGCGGAGCATTTCTCTCTAGTTTAAAGTTACCGTGCTGGTGGTGGCAGCCGCGGGAGGCTGCTAGATTGCATCTGGCTGCTTTTTGGCTGGCCGTCCTGCCCCTGTGTGACTAACCTCTGTGCTTGTTTGCCTACTCCCTGGCCTGCTGCCCCTGTCTCTCAGAGGCCTGATTCTGCAGGACCTGACCTTTGTTCATCTGGGAAACCCTGACTACATTGACAGCAAAGTGAACTTCTCCAAGCGCTGGCAGCAGTTTAACATCCTGGACAGCATGAGGTGCTTCCAACAAGTGTAAGTGCAGCAAGAGCGGGGTCAGGGCTGGCTTTAAGGTACCACGGGGGGGACTAGGGGGGGCGGGGGGCGTTGTGGCTGGGGCACGGGAACCCCTGTGCAAGGGGAAGGGAGTCTAAGGCAAAGCATCGTGATGGAGGTATAAGGAGACCTGGGAATGAGAGGGCCCTGGTCACAGTCTCCTTCCCTCTCTAGATTAGATATGACTAAAAGTTGTAAAGATGTTTTTCCTATATTAATTTTGAGATCCAGTGCAGTAAAAATTTCCCACTGCTCCCTTCCAGACAACAGTTTTTCCCCCGGGTTTTGCTGTTGCTGGTTCCTACATTCTGCGGGTCACGGAGGCTTTCCTTCAGTGGTGTCTTGCAGCAGAGGCAGCAGATCTAACTGCTGATTTAAGTGTGATAGTGTCATTTTTTTCTTTCCCCCCCCCAATTCAGCGATGAGCATGATGGTTTTTCCCTTTTTTGGTGTCACGCCTCTATCAGGAGTATTGGGCACAGGGCACAGCGCTGGATGTCCTTAGAGCAGGGCGGGGGTGGCTCAAAGTTGGGAGAGGTCCCCAGGTAGCCCCTTGTTTAACTGCAGCCCTCCTCTGTGGTTTTCCAGACATTATGACATCAAAAGAAATGACGACATAGTGACATTCTTCAACGATTTCAGCGACCACTTGGCTGAGGAGGCCTTGTGGGAACTCTCCCTCAAAATCAAACCTCGGAACATTACGAGGCGGAAAACAGACCGAGAAGAGAAAACCTAGGAGGAGGGGTCATGCGAGCGAGGAGAATTGCTCCGCAGACACACCGAGGGCAGCTATGAGACTGGAGTTCAATGTTTGTACCTGTTACTGGATGACGCACCCTCCCTCCCAGCTGGCAGCGATCCCTGGGGGTGTGAATGTCGGGCTCTCGCAGCAGCCAAGACGTGACCGTGCGCGTCAGCCGCGAAGGGCAGAGATCAGCCACCGCTCGCTGCACTCGCCCACCTTCTCCTCCCGTCCTTCTGTGCCATGAATCAGCTTTAAACCCGGGGAGAGAGCTTTGTGGAAGGAGGGTCCCATGCAAGCGTGTTACTGGTTTGCTGGCTGATTGCATCCGGGAATACCGGGGCTTTTCTTTCCATCCACAAAGGAGGGTCAGCAAGAACTCAGCACCCACAGACTTGTCTCCGGAGTGGTGTTCAGCAGGCAGCAGCCACGGAAGCCAAGGGTTTGAGTCAGCCCTGCAATGCCACCTTAAAACGTGTTCATCCGTAGGAGATAAGGATGGAAGAGCCTCCCGCTGCCTGCCGGAGGAGCTCTGCTTTCAGAGAGCTGCTTGTGTTTACAGGGGTCTTCGGTTTACCCCAGATCTCTGGCGCCTTCTTCATGGGAGGAAGGCACCAGTCGTAGATATGGAAGAGGCACTGAAAATGTGGGCAGGGACCCGCCATCTGCAGTCATCGTATCCCCCTCCTCCTCTCAGATCTCGTTATTTAAGCAACGGTAATCCCTCCAAACCCTGGAAACATGGACTACCCGAGGTACTGCGGTTCACTTGTCCTGTGAACCCGTATCTTTTAGTGATGGTACTAGCTTTTGCACAGTAAATGCTGTAGTATACAAGACTGTAAATATTAGTATTTAGAATCCATTGGGGATTTTTTTGATGCATGTCTGAATACCAATGGGTTTATAGGAAAAAAAAGTGCAAAACAGTATGTATAAAATTCACAACCAGTGACAATGTTGTTCCAAGTGCTGGAAGAAAGGAGGCTCGGGGCGGCCGCACGGGTGCTGGCTGCGGAGCAGGTGCAGGAACCGGGCAAAGGAGCCAGCGGGGCCATTTCTGGAGTTGGAAATGGGAACCAGGAAGGAGCCCTGTGCCCAGCCGAGCTGCCCCGACCCCTCCGCCCTGCTCCTCTCTCCTCTCACTGTTGCCAAATGGTTTTTCCCAGGGGTCCCCATCTGGCTGACCCTTGGTGCTGTGCTTTGTGATCCGCGCTTTGGCAGGAACCCCAGCAGATCCCCATCCCCAGTCCCACCATGCCGGAGCCAGCAGGGCAGGGGCAGCCTGGCATGAAGAGCGAGGGGGGATCTCATTTCCCACACACGCCGCGTTAACCCCAATCTGTTTGGTGTGCCTTATTCAGTCCCTCTGTCCCCTCTCTGTGTCCCACCCAGGGCGTCCTCCCCAGCGCAGCCCCAGCCGGGCCATCTCGCATCCCTCCTCTGTCCTTATCCAATGGTTTACAGTGTGGATCGTGGGCTTGAGTGTACGCTGTAGGTTTTAGCAGCCTCGTGAGGCCTTTCTCAGCACCGTGTCACGTGGTCACAGGTTTTTACACAGTTCTGTCTAACAAAATCCTGCAGTTTTAGGGCAGCAGCTCGCAAGGAATACAGACAGGGTGTTTCGCAGAGCATCCTTAACTTATTTCTCAATAGCAGCTCCGTGTTTGCTAAAGCCTCTGTTTATTCTGGGTGAATCAGAGTTGCAAGTACTTCCTTCTACAAACAGATTGCAAAGTCTTAGCCAACTCCCTGCAAGACAGCAGCTCTGCCTGACGGGCGGCAGGAGGGAGCGACAGCGGCGTTGCCCAGTTTGTAGGATTGTACCCAGCTTGATTATTTTCCTGAAGATGTAGGCACAGGACTCTCGCAGAGGCCAGATGCTGAAGCGCAGAAATACCCTCCTGCCCACAAGGGCATCTTCTGGGGGAGGAGAGTGTGGTGTCCAACACCGGTTCGTGCCCTGCAACCCCAGAGCAGGAGGAGCAGGGATCTTCCTGTGCTGAAATCTGGAGTCCGAGCCAAAACACTTCAAAACCGGTTTATTTTTACAGCACTAATGGCACTGGGGCCATGTGTCGTGTCCGGCTGAGGCTTCACAATCCCCAAAGGCTTCCCAGCCTTCCACGCAGGAGGTAATGCTTGTGGTGTTCTCCTTTGTAAATAAGATTTTTTTAAAAAACCTGACATGGTGAGACTGTGAAAAGGCAAATACACCCTGTCCCTGGAGCAGGCTTCCCGCGGCCGGCGCCGAGCACCTCCCTGGGTCGGTGTGCGGTGGCACAGGCTGTTCATAGGAGTGGTGTGTGTGGTGGTAGCACCAACCCTGCAGCCCATCGCTCCACTTTCCGCGGGCGGGGGCTGTGGGGGCGCAGTGTTCATGGCCAGGGCTCGGTGCCATGGGGGAACGGGAGGGCGCACCTTGTCTTCAGCCCTGCCAGGTCGCTCCCCTCCTCTCTCCTTGGCAAGCGGGAGCTGTTTTCAGGTTCTGCCCTGCGCTCGAAACCATGGAACCCTCTTAGCAGCAGAGGGGTCTCGCCCCCCGCCAGCCCCCCCAGAGCCAGAGGCTAAGCCCGCAACGTGGGGATGGGAGGTCTGCATGGCCGCAGCACCTCGTCCAGCTCAGTGGGGCTGAGCCCCCCAGCTTTCCTCCCCTATTTCTCCCCTTTGCTCTGCTGTCATCCCCAGCCCAGTGGGGTGTCCCAGCCTCAGGCCGGGCTTGCAGGGCTGGGGGGCCCCTAAAGAAGGGTCTCCTTGCCCAGAGCAGCTTCAGGTTTGCTGGCCACAGACACACCACCCCCCTCCTTTGGGAGCAGCACCCCCGGGGAGCAGACGCCCAGAATGACAGCGCTTTGCAAGACTGGCCGTGAGCGTGTTCACGTGTCTTGCAGGCAGTGTCCTTGAGGCCATCACCTCTCTTTTTTGGGGGATGGAGGGGTCTCAGTCCCCTCTCCACGCAAGGCAGGGAGCAGGGAGAAGCAATGCCCCTGGTCACCAGCCCCCTGCCCTGCTCCCAGGCCTCTCCCCCCGCCTCCCAGCTGTTCAGTTGTATTATATATTTCCCACTAACCCCGTCCTGATGGTGGCATCTTCCTGCGAACATTTCAGACCTGTAACTTTTATATTAAAGACAAATAAACACCAATAACAAACCTGCCTGATGATCCTGTTTACAGTGCATGCAGCAGTCTGTGGATTAAAGTGACAATCGAATCCACTTCTGGCACTGGTGTGGCCTCGTGTTTTCTCATGTGCCCCTCAGGGTTTCCCTCTGCCCTTGCCCCTCTTCCCTTTTATTTTTCCCCTATAAATCTCTTCCTTGCCTCTGTTGGGGTGGTCTTGCCCCAGTACAAGCCCTACCCTTGGGAGGGGATATCTGCTCCTGTCACCTTCCTGCAGGCACCGATGTCCCCTGTGCTGGGGGCTTCCAGCTCCCCAAAACACGTCGGCAGACACGTGCCTGGTGCATCCCAGCCGGCGCAGCGGCCACGTGCCGGGGGCTATAAATAACCCCTGCGGCGGCCTGGGCGGCCGAGCACGCTCCCGCGCTATTTCAGTCCTGGATGGGGTTCAAAATTCCTCTGGGAGTAATTGTCATCAGCCAGCTCGGGAGGAGGATGCCCAGACTGACGGAGCCTGTACCTCTGGCTCGCTCGCCGGGGCTGCCCGGCGGTGCTGCACCCACCGGCCTGGCAAAGCGCGAGGGGCTGCAGGCTCTGCCACAGCCCCCGGGGGGGCAGACGCCAGGGTGGCGGGGACTGACATCCCCGCTCGGCTCATGAGAGCCGTGGGGAGACCCAGCAGCTCGTCCTCCCCGTCCCCACAGCAGCTCAGAAGGTGGCACCCCCAGAGCTGGGGCTGCTGCGTCCCCAGCACGGCCCCCTGCGGGCTCCCCTTGCCCGGGGTCCTGCTAGGGCTGGAGCCCCCCCGCCCGCTTGTGGAGGAAACCCTCATGAGACCGATGATGGGAGAACTTGACCCTGACTTTTGTGGTGCGCAAAGAAAACGGCAGCTTTGGCTACACCTGTATTTTATTTCAATCTGGAAGCAACAAGCAGGTGGCCGTACAGCATCTGTCCGTGTCTTTGCGTGGGCAAAGTTACTGTAGGAGCTAAATTTGTGGGTTTGTATCTTCTCATGTTATTAATTACCGGTGAGGGCTTCTCGCACGCCCAGGCAGCGCTTTGGCCTCTCCATCACGCCTTGGCCCTCTGCTCCGTCTCCAGCCCCAGTTCTGCAGGACGCTCCCGCCGCGCCGTTTGGCACCTCCAAGGGACAGCCCGTGCTCACGGGACTCAGCACCCCGCAGCAGCGCTGATCCCGCACGTGGTGCCGCCGCTCCGACACGGCTCCTTGCCCAGAGCCGGCTCCGGCGGGACACGATGCCGGCACGGCTTCGGCCTGGGCCCCTCCTGCCCACGCCACGGTCACGGAGCTGGGAGCGGGCGGCGGAGGCACGTGCGGCTCCAGAGCGGCTCCTCGCCCCGCCGGGAG
>JAVJGI010000065.1:4448509-4468343 GCA_035590275.1 Ibycter americanus | reverse complement strand
CCAGTCCACCGTCTGCGAGAAGATCATGGAGCTGCTGGGGCAGAACGAGGTGGAGCAGCGGCAGCGGCAGGTGCTGATCCTCAGCCAGGACCGATTCTACAAGGTGCTGACGGCCGAGCAGAAGGCCAAGGCGCTGAAGGGCCAGTACAACTTCGACCACCCAGGTGAGCCCCCCCGCCGCCCCCCCCATAACGGGGCCCAGCCGGGGTCACCCAAGGGGCCTGGAGAGACGGAGACGCGTTGGGCAACAGAAACGCTCCTTCCCCAGCCGAAACATGCGTCCACGCTGCGCCCGCCGCCGTCCTGGGGTCCCCAGGCAGGGAGATGCCGGAGAGCATCCCGGCTTGCACGGCGCCGTCTCCTCGCCCTCGGCTGTTGGGAGGCTCCGTAACAAACCGCAGCGTTCCCCAAACCCTCCCCGGCTCCCCGTGCTCGGGGCGCCGCTGCGGACGGGACAATGATCCGCCCTTGGCCGGGGCCCGGTGCGGGCTGCAGGCTGTCAGGGTGGGTGATGAGGAGCATTAAGGTTGTTTGAGGTTTTCTAAATTACCTAACGGACTAGAGGAGCTGCCCAAAATTATACAATTACCAAGTGGTTTGGTAAAATTATACAATTACCGGCTTCACATTTGGGTGCTTAATTTATAAGTGGCAAATTCTGCCTTCCGTCTCTCTGGAACCAGGTACAGCGGTTATTGCTTGGGCGGGAGCATTGGATCGCTGCTGCTCGGGAAGGACAAGCCGCGAGTCCTTTTTTGTCCCTGGTATAACACTGGACAGGGAGTTTTTCCTTCAGGTCTAGAAAACCTGAGCAGAACATTTGATATCTAGCAGCATCTGGAATTCTTCCTCTTGCAGATGCTTTTGATAACGATTTGATGCACACAACCCTGAAAAATATCGTTGAGGGCAAAACCGTGGAGGTGCCCACGTACGACTTCGTGACGCATTCTAGGTGGGTTTCGGTTTTGTGTGCGGTCTTGGGTCGCGCGTGTGGCCGTCCCTGCTGAGCCGGCGGAGCGCTCGGCTGCGGTGCCAGACACGTTTAAATGTGCTCTGGGTGGTTTTTCCTGGCAGGTTGGCAGAGACAACGGTGGTCTATCCTGCTGATGTTGTCCTCTTTGAGGGGATCCTGGTTTTCTACAACCAAGACATTCGGGACATGTTCCACCTCCGGCTCTTTGTTGATACAGATTCCGACGTCCGGCTGTCACGCAGAGGTAATGCTCAGCCATCACGGGCAGCGTCAGCCTGCTCGTGCTCCTTATCCGTCCTCGGCCATGTGGTAAGACTCACGGGTTTTATCTTCCCATCCCAGTTCTGCGAGATATGAAACGCGGGAGGGACCTTGAGCAGATCCTCACCCAGTACACCACGTTTGTCAAGCCTGCCTTTGAGGAGTTCTGCTTACCGGTACTAAACGTTTCATGGATTTGATCTGTGGTTTTTGGGGGGGAGAGGAGCAGCAGGGTTGCCTGGGGATTAGCCGCACAGTAGCTGCAGCAGTGGTGGCTTTGATATTCGTGTTTCACAAATCCCGCGTTCCCTGCCTCACCTATTAGACCGTTACAAGCTGCTTGTTTAAGGAACTGGAAGGGTTGGTCCCTTCTGCTTGCAAAGCGCCATGGAAGTCCCTAGAGGCGGCGCACGTTCTCTCACTGCTGGCTGCCGTGGCTATTTTAGCTCGGGTCCCTTTGACTGAAACACTCCCACTCCTCATTTATTCTTAAGCCTTGAAGGCAGAAAGAAGAGCTTGGTTTCCAGCAGGCTCTCCCTCAACAGGGAATGCCGCTGAAAAGCTGCAGCTGACCATTATGGCATCTGCTTGCTACGTCATACAACTCAGGGCCAGTTTAGGTGCTCACATAATCAAATCAATTTGTAAAAAACCCTTTGAGAACAAAATCCTGCACGTGGGTTAAATAAGATGGAAAAGGCTAGCTCAGGTGGCTCTTGCTCTAGATCAAAGCAGTTCTGGGATTGTAAAAGTACTCATTAGAAATGCCAAATTTGCCAGCCTCTTTGTAAGTGTGTGTGTAAGGGGGTGAAGCAGGGGCTCTGTGGTGGTAAAGATCAATAAAATGTCATCACAGGCAGGAAGAAGGAATTTCACATGCACACTGGGAACCATGGCTCTGGGCAGAAATTTAGCAATGGCTTGTGAAATGCTGATTAGAACCAGCTCTTGGCAAATAGACCTCAGCCTTGAAGCGGGCGACCCATTTGCAGGCAGCAGACTCTTCAGAAGTGTGAAAGCGAGTACTCCACACTTGACCTGCTGCTTCTGCCTGGTGATTCACTGCACAGGGACAGTAAGAACAACCCCAACCTTAAATCCAGCGCACGTTAGCCTGTGTGACTTCTCAATTCGTTTAGGTGTTACCGTGACTGAGAGCTTTAACTTGCAGCCGCAGAGCACAGAACCCCTCTGTCTGCCCCAGCTGCCTGGCATTTGGGAGCTTCTTCCTAGGATAAAGCTGACTTTTCCCATTAACAGCATCCACGCCATTTCTGTTTTGCAGACAAAGAAGTACGCAGATGTGATCATCCCCCGAGGCGTTGACAACATGGGTAAAAGGGAGTTTGGTTCTCTGTCCCATTTCTCTGGGGAGACCACCCTTGGGGTTGGGCAGACAGCAGGTGGCACGCCGCTGCCGGGTTTGCCTGCTCCTAAGGGAAGGGGTTTTGCTGGAGGGGCGGGAGCTGCTCAGAGCCTGGCCGGGATGCCGGGCTGGAAAGCAGACACGCGACTGGAGTGCAGAGCAGGACACCGGTGTTAAAGCTGGTGTTGCGGTCGCTGGTTTCTGTGAGGTCTGACCTCACTGCGGAGGGCGGGCATCATTTCATTTAAGGGCTCGTTGTTAAAACCCGAGTTGGAACAGGGCTGGATGCTCCGCATCTTCTAGATAGCTCAGCCAGGAAAGCCTACGTGTCCTGTTATTTCCCGTTCCTCTCCGCAGTTGCTATAAACCTTATAGTGCAGCACATTCAAGACATCCTAAACGGAGACATCTGCAAGTGGCAGCGAGGGGCGGTGAACGGACACGGTCGGACCTACAAGCGCCCGTTCCCTGAACAAACGGAGAGCAGCAGCGTGCTAGCGGCCAGCAAACGCTCCCACCTGGAGTCCAGCAGCCGTCCGCACTGACCTGCCAGCGCCTCGAGGAGTGGCCTCTGGTCCCGACCACCACTGAAGACAACTTTGGGAAAGGACTTCAACAGAACGGTTGGTGAAGTGTCCTTTGAATCATACTAGCAGCGGAGGGGATGCTGGTGTGAAACTTCCCACAGAGGGGAGGGGAAGGAGTTGGCCTGATGCCCCTCTTCCCTCCAAAACCCCTCCCTGTTCTCCCTACCGTGTCTGGAGTTACTACGTCACTTGATGAAGTGGTTAAAGGCAGTGCTACTTGCCTTTTTTTCATTTTCAAAATGAGATCTAATGCTGAAGTCTCCCCTGAAAATTAAGCGCTACCAGGTGATTAGCAAGATACCCCGTTTCCGCAGTGATGATCTTCCTTAGCAGGAAAATTACCTGCCTGTTTTTTCCAAAAAGAAAAACAGTCACTCTGTCCAAGACTAGCTTTCACCCTGTTAATTTTAACAAGCAGGTGCAGTCCTTACTTTTCTCCACCTTGTTGGCACCTTGAGTTCCGGCACTGCTCTCCTGCTGGCCATTCTTTCTAGCCTGTAGCAGCATGTGGGGACAGGACAGACCTGTAGAGGAATCTCTCCCCTGAGTCAGAGATGAGACAGATGTCTGGGACAAATGGGAACTTGCAGTTCATCAGGGGACAGGCCCAGGAAGTTGTGTGATTCGGGCTCCTAACTTGTTCCTTTCCAAGCTCTTGAACCTTGCTACGCTGTATGATTATTTTTTTTGTACCCAAATAGTCTCCTTTACCACAGTGACTGAATGTGTGAGCTCCAGCTGGATTGAGTTGCTCATGGAAACAGAAACCTGACCTTGTCAGTATTAGTGTCTTTTAGGGCATTTCTGGACTGCTGGTTGCAGATTCTGCTGGGCGGAATCCGTCCGCTTCCAGAGCTGGGTGGTAAGATCAGTAAGGGGGAAAGCTGTGAATGGTGAGACCCTCCTTCTGATGGCACAAACAGCCGTCTGGATGTGCTTCTACCCTCAGACAGGGTCGCAGCGCTCCCCTTGCACTCGGGCAGTTTAAACTCAAGAATGTCTGGCTTTCTAAAAAGAGCAGATCAGAGGCTGGAAGTATAAACAGTGACATCCCAGTTTCCATAGTTTACTCCAGATAAGTGATACTGCAGCAACATGAAGCTTCTAGAAAAAAAAAATTTGAAATGAAGTGCCAGTTGGGTCTTTGATAATGTCCTTGTGATATCCTTCTTGAGTCTGGACTCTACGGTCTGTTTTAAGAATGCGGGTGGGTGGGGAAATACTATTAAGAGGAACTTTTTCATATTTGCTAGTTTTCTAAAATCGGGGTCTGGCTGTGTTGGTTGTGGGTATGTTACTTTGGCTAATAAACTAATGAACAGTGATTAGAAATGACCATTTTATATGAAGGCTATTTGTTATTTGCACTACACCAGCACAAAGGTACAGGAAGGAACACTTCTGGAGTTCTTTCTCCCCTTAACTCAGAATTGTTAGCTTCAGCTCTGTAACGGCTGAAGCTTTAGAGAAAAACTTTAAGAATGCAGTCTGCACTTTCATTCCTATAGTCTTTTCAACACTGGAAATCGGTAAAGGTTTGTATTGTGTTAGCAGTTGCCACCGTTCAGTGGCACACTTCTGTAATGCCAGGGAGAAAGCAGTTCATTTCCTAACTGCTGCTGAGTGCTGTTTAGCTCAGGGTGACAGACTTAGAGTATGAGCTCCTGCACTGAAGCATTAACTATCGGGCTGGATTCAAGTAGGAGCAAAATAGTCACTAAAACCTACTTTGAATGACTGTGGTGTTTGATCATACCTTCCTCTGGGGGTGGGGGGAGCTCAGAGCAGCCTGGAATAGTGTTTGTTACAGCAGTAAGGAATGCTGCAGTAAAAAGCACCCTTGTCTGTCTGGCGCTGCTGTTCTCGGTCAGCTTTGATCTGCACTGCACGATTCTGCAGATGCAGCCACATGAGGAAAAAATTCATCGAAAATCATTGAAAATGGCATAGGTACTATATCCCTTGTTGAGTATCTGTACAGAGCTATAATAAAATATCTCCACTGAACAATCACTTGCACCTTCTACTCTCTGAATGCCTCTGCTGGTGCTGGCCAGGCCATGGGCTGAGTTATGACAGGTTTTACCCCAAACCCATGTGTACCACTTAGAGCGGGTTTCCTTGTCAGCGTGAGCAGTTCTACCTTGCTCAGAGCTCCTCTTCCTATGGGATTTGAGGTGCAACCCTGCAGCCCAGTACATACAATACTGCCATTGCTCCTAACAGGCCATGGGCCTCCTAGGAATGCTGCAAGGCCAAAGGATTCTTCTGGCTTTGGCTGACTCTTGGCCTGCCTGAAGCTTTGTTTTAACTTGTTCAGCTGTAACAGCACTTTTTTTAATGTCTCTATGTTTCACTTTTGTTTAGCTTCATAAAAATTACAGTTATGCCAAATGATTATACATAGATAATAGTAACAAATCATTATTCTATGTGGAATGAACTATTTATAAACTTAGCTTAATGCTGTAATGAAACAGGGATGATAGCAGAGCATTGGCAAGGGTGATACATAGCCATGGGATGATGCCGAAGACTGCAGAGCCAGTTACTGATAGTTAAAAGATCTGTAAGCTTTACAGTCAGCTGGGAAAACCCAGTTTTTAAAAGTAACAAAGAAAAGGGAAAGACGTATCTGACATGTTGGAGAGTATCCATTTATAGTAACTTGTTAATGCTGAATTGCAAACCAAGGTGCTAGAAAACATAAAACAGCCCTAAGTGCAATGTGGTGCAAGAAGGAAGAAACCATCAACATCGTACCCCCAGGAAAGAGGAAGAAGGAACCCTTGCCGCATGCTCTTCCCAGCAAAGGACCTGGGAAGCTGGTGACTGAAGTCAGCAAACTTCAGACCCCAAGGGGCAGTGGAAGGGCAAATGTAGGAGGGGTAGAAACTGGGAATTGTGCTCAAAACAGCTATATTACTGTTGAGACCTTTTATGTAACGGTATTTGTTTATTTTCTTTTCCTGTAATAATTAGATCTGGACTACTATCAATTATTTGATCAGATTGTTAAGATTTCAATTATACTAACAATAAATTCTTGGCTTTGCATAAAAGGCGTTTCCTTTTGCCTGTAAGAAGATGGTAATTGTTACTGTTTTCGGATAAGGATGTTCCAGCTGTCCTTCCAGCGCAAGTCCTTGAGTTCAGTAACAGACAGTGAGGGCTCCCCGTAGGTCACAGGGCTGAACGTGCAATAGACAAAATAGACCGAAGAGAACCAGGCTACGATCGATGCACTGAACATGCTCTTGAGAAGCAGAGATCTGGATGAGGGAGGAAAAGAGCAGTCAAGTTACATCAAGGCTGGCCAAACACTTCATACAAAAGGAAGGCTTACATATGGCCTGTCTTCTTTGAAGGCAAAGGACAAAGTATGGCTGTTGCTGGGAAAAAATCACTGCTTTCCCTGCAGCAGCTTGCCAAGGTGGCAACCCTGGAGAAAAGAACAGTGTCACTTTTCTGGTCTATCTATCTGTTAAAACCAAATACCTGCAGAGATGATCGCCAAGGTGCTGTAATACAATGGGAATCAGGAGAATCTGGAATGTGAGGGCAGGCAGGTAGTGGTACAGGAAAAGTGTTTTCTCCATCAGGAAGAAGGGCAGGTAATTCACAGTCCAGCCTCCAACACAGATCCCCCCGGCTGACACCCAGAGCTGCCACGCACCTGCAGGAGACAGGATAGATCTCAAAGCACAGTCCCTGGAAACTGAAAGTCTCTTAAGAGGTTGCGTACTGTCATGGTTTGGGGTTTTCCCCCCGACTCTCCACAGTGCTAATACAACCTTTAACTTAACCACATTCAACTGAGGGAAATGGTTACATTTTGTCAGCTTTTATGAAGTGCCCACCAAGACAGATTACTGCCAACATGAGGCAGCTTCACAGCATGACAACAAAAGGTGCTGCCGGAAAGGTCAGCGTAAAACTGCTCTGTGCCACACGGAGGAGATGGTACCTCAGTTGGAACAAACACATCGAAAATAAACCCCTCCCCACACAGCCAGCATCCACCTCTTTTAAATCATCACAAAAGGGCTCAGTAGAATCCAAATCTGAGGTCTGGACATTTCTTACATCCAGGGAATGACTCAAATATTATGCTGGCTACTGGCTCATGAGGTGATGGTCATACTGCGATAACCATAATCAGTCTCTTTGTGGGCTACTCTAGATGTTTGTGTGTCCCCAGTCAAAATTACAAGGTTGGGGGGCAGGAAAAAGTGCTAGAATAGCCAAGCACATAGTTGCAAAAATGTGGCTTTGGGGCCATTAAGGTCTAGCAGAACAAGCAACCAAACCCCCACCTCAACACATACATATATACACATGGAATCAGACCTTCGGGAATGTCATAAACCTTTCTCCTTCGTCGTATCAGGTACCACAGGGACAGACACATGTAGACCAGAGCAGCAACGTTAGCTGAAGCCCAGGTGACAACGTTCCCAAGGAGGTGGATCTGGGCCTGAAGGAGAGAAGAGGGTCTAAGCCAGAAGCAGGAACACGCTGCAGTTCTTTTAGGTAAATTTAAGTATTACCTGCACATACTTGCTAAATGAAATGTCAGAATGCGCCTGGCTAGTAACCTGAACAAAGCTAGCTGATAAACTTTGCTGCTTTAAAACTCTTTTGTAATGTAAGGCATTTAAAAGATGCTATTGGAGATGAACTCATCTTCTAAATGGAATCAATAATGGAAACTATTAAACTGCAATTTCCCTTTACAAAAAAAAAAAAGTACAAGACAACATGATTTAATTAAAAGCAACTACTGTCAAAGCTGTATCTCATGCCAAAAAATGCCTCAACCCTCAGGGAAAATACATTCTTAATACAGGAAGAGTCCATCCTGGAGCAGCACCTTAGCTGGAACTGCAGCCCTGCTCTCACCGACACTCACGGAGCTCACATCTGAAGTCCGCTTTCTTCCCCAGGTTCACATTTACTTCTACTTCTTGTACTTACGCCAGAAGTCGGGTGGAGCCAGTAGGCAATATTTGTGTCCATTGTGATCCAGTCGAGAGCAGAGGAGCTGTACTTATGTTCTGTGTCTTCGTTTTTTAATGTGAGTATTTTCCACTGGAAAAAAGGTAAACAGAAGGCTTTCAGAATTGGAACAGTGAGAGAGGCATGGGTGGCCAGCTGCCGATGTAAGATGTTAAGTTCCTAACCTGGGAGTGGAGACTTTGCACATCTCATACTGGATACCGATCAATACAATTGTTTTATTTTGTTCTTACACAATGCACTTGGTGAATTTCTACAATGTTTGTAAAGGGCATCAACACTACCGACTGCATATACAACACATTACAGTTCAGTTTCAGACGGCTTCTGGGAGCCCAACTGATCTTCCTCCCTCATCTGCTTTTACACAATCACTTGGGTATTGGTTACTGAGTAGCATAGGTCTCTAATGCCCTCCTAAGTGCATTCAGAACTATGTTTTTTCAGTGAGGAAATCAAACTATCACTAAGGAATAAACAATGAATCCTCAGGCTCAGAGTCTGCAGAAATGCTCAAGTTCCTGCTCTGCAGCAGAAGGAAAGTTGAAGGGAATAACAAGACACTCACCTGCAATTCCGTGAACTTTGCCATGAAGCTTAGATTTTTACTTATGTCCATCTGCGTGGGAGAGTGGAGTTCCACTTCCCTCTCTTTTTGCTCTTGGCCTGGAAGAAAACAGCACAGCTCAGAAATAACGACCTAACAGGCAGAAAAGCTAGAAAAGGGGAGAGCACATATGATATACCCCTAGCTCCTCACACTCTCAGGAGCCCTACTCCAATACATAGTCCAACTGCAACAGCGCTCTAAGGGGATTTGTAAGGATTCTGTCATCACAACAGAGCCAAACCCTGCTGAACACACATACACACGATACCACCTTCCCATCAACATGAAGCGTCCCCCAGTCACAGAAATGTGCTTTGAGAACGTGGCCGAGACGTACTTTTCCCATATCTGTGCTCTTCCACATTCCACACCATGCTCTGGTGGTAGCCTTTGGACAGCTTCTCTCCAACCACCTCCAGCTGCCGGTATCCCCACTCTGGTAAAGATGCTCCACTGAGCTGAAAGTCAAAGATGACTGTAAACTTACAGTCCTGCCCATTTCAGCTTCAGGACAGAAGTTCCTAGGGCCTGCCTGAGCGGTGGATGACAGCAAGGGACAGCTAGAAAGTATGTGAAGAGTCACCACACAGTACCGGCTCAACAAATGCTACAGCCAGAAAGTCAGTGATTCTGGCTAAGCCTGTGAAGAGGTCCTTAACTATTCCAGCCGCTGTCACATACTACACACAGGCTCAGCATCAATTTCTGAAGCAGTATCTAAGCCCTGGTTGTGTACAGTGCTCGCAGCCTCCTGAGAAGCAGGACAGCTCTGCCTGCTGAAAAGGAATGCAGTATGAGTATGGCTACCAGAAACACATGCTGCTCTTTTGTCATTTTAAGCAAGTGTATTGCTTCCCTTTACTTATTTGATTATTTGTTTTAGTAGTTTAGTCACTCTGGAGCAGAGAGATTTGAAGTTTATGAGATTACGAGAATGGCATGGAGCAAAAGCTACAGGCAAATAAACACAAATCCACTTGCCTTTAGTACTGCAGAGGTATTCACATGAACAAACCTCACTTCTGACAGAATTGTCTTCCACACGTCTGTGTCAGACTCTCGATTTACAATTTCCTACAACAGAAAGATGTCTTTTAGTTCTCATGTTGTCTCAGTTGTTTCTGCCGGAACATGAGGAGCTCCTCCCTTCCCTTTGACCACTCACCACTCTCCAGAGGTTTTGGGCTGGCATGGAGATGTTATAATCAATATAGCAGGAAACTTCTTGGGAGTGGGGGCTAAGAGGGGCAGCAACATCATGCCTAGAAGACAAGTAAAGTAAGATTCTCCAACACCGTTTCCCAAATTCATATAAAAAGCAAACACATGAAGATATTGAATTGGCTTAGACCAGATTCAGTAATAAAGCAAAAAGTAAACCATTTATACAGATTACACTGTTTACTCTGAAAGAGAACACCGCCCACTACCAAGAGCTGCCAGGAACTGGCTCAGAGGAAGCCAACACAGATGCCGGTTATGCCAGGCTGAGGAACAAGCACCGATTGTGACAAACAGAGCCGCTGTTCATTGGGGTTTCCAATAACGAACAAATTAGGTTTGGAAGGGACATAGCAAAAACCTAAGCTCAGAACAACCCTCTTCCTAATCTGAGTGATATTCAAGTACACGCAGACGCCCTTTGGGAAGCAGTCTTTGCAAAACAGGCAAGAATCCGTGGCAGTCAGCCACAGCACATCGGATTCTTCAACACATCTTCCTAACTTCCAGAGCACATCCTTCATGCAGGAGTATGCTATCAAAGTCAGTGGAGTTGACTTTGGGTTAACAGTCACACAAAATACTAAATATCTGCACCTGCCTGGAACGGAGGCAGTGAAGGGGCAAGGATGAAGGGGACTACGTATTTAGGAATGTGCAGAATGAAATAATGAGTTGTGAATGCGGGTGAAACCACCACTAGCCCCTCTAAAGGCCACTAGCAGAGAAGACCAGAAACAGCTAGCAGCCACTGAACAGTTTGTGATTGGTATCAAATCCCACTGCCAGGTCCACTGCAAAAAATAAGCACACAGCATCCTTTCTCTGGGCCACAGGGATGGCACACGTAATGAACCACAGGAGGTCCCTTCTAGCCCTACCATTTTAAGAATCCATGAGTAACAGGCAGATTGTAGTATATCTAAATGCAACGGTCACTGTGCTTCAGCCCCTGAATAGTTATTCTGAGAGACAACAATGCAGAATGAGCCAGCAGGCTCGGCAGAGCAGAGGATGAGGAAAAGACTTACGTGTTGAGGTACCGAGTTGTGATGCCATGGACCAGCTGCACAATGTCTCCATGCCTGACAGGACGGGGTGGGTTACTCACCACCAGCTGCTGCCTGGTGGAGTGATACCCAAGAGGAAGTGATTACATTCTTCTTTATATATAATGCAACCTTGTCATGACCAAACTGTTAGGTCAAGAATCTGCAGGCAGGGACAGATATTTAGGCAGTAAGATGAGAAATTAAAGCAATCTATAGACTGTACCAGAATGGAAACAAAGCTCATCAAGGCAAAGGTGACTTAAGGGCAGAATGACTTAGAGGATTGGTAATGGGATATCGACACCCCAGCCATTAGGTCACTGGTCTGAATCCAGGTCAGTCAGGAGCAAGTTCAGATTAGTCCCACCACACAGCTGTTTGGTGGCTTCTGTGAAATGAGTAAGTGCTCCAGCAAGCTCTGGCAGGTATTTGTACTGCAACTGATGTCACTTTTGGCAGAATTTTAAGAGAGATCAATCAATGGCTATCTCCACCACGAAGAACAAACTCTCATCTCGCTTCTGGACAGGGCTAAGGCATGCTTTGGCAAGGGGGAACGCTGCAGTTCACCCAACTGCTGCCTGTATTTTGCTGTTCTCTAGAAGGACCTAATATCCAGGAGTCTTGAGTTTGAAGAATTTTAAGAAGATACTGGGTTTTTGTGATTCTGGTAGAGTCCCTGCCTTAAAAGTTTGCACTAGGGACAAACTTTCCCAGTGTGGGTATGATTTATAATGGCACACAGTCCTTCTGGTAGGACTCTTCATACAGTTCCCAAAGCAACGTAAGAAACCTACAAAAGCAACTTTTTGATGCATATGAAACAGTATTACACAAGGGCTTTTACTGGCAAAACTACAAGAATGAAGAGTCCTGCTCTCCACTAACAGTTACAATGGCAAAACACTTGAGCACAAACCAGGCCTCCCAGGCACAGGCACCCACTTGGAATCCCTCCCAATGAGGCAGATTCTACAGCTCATCCCACACTTTAAATACAAAGAAACACCCTTTCTGCAAAAGTGATTTCTACTCTCTTCTAAGATTCATTCAAGTTTGATAAAACTCATCAAAGCACTCTAATGCCACGGCTCACACGTTTCAGAAAGCAGAACTTCCCTTGCATGCAAAG
This sequence comes from Ibycter americanus, assembly GCA_035590275.1. Taxonomy (NCBI): domain Eukaryota; kingdom Metazoa; phylum Chordata; class Aves; order Falconiformes; family Falconidae; genus Ibycter; species Ibycter americanus. Next base: position 4,456,119 of record JAVJGI010000065.1, on the reverse strand, counting down.
CACCTGAAGAGTTCCCACCGGTCTTGTGAGTCTTTAAATTTCCCCTTGTGCACAGCCCAACCCCCATTCCAGCAGGAGCAGTTCAGACAGAATTTTTGAGTCCTCAGTGATGCTTTTACCATATTGAGGAGGACTGCGCAAAGAGCTGCCCTTACTGACTCTGCAGCTCAAGTTACTTGCCCAGGATCACACACAGCCCCTACGCCCATTAGCAGAGAATAGTTATGCCGAATCCAAGCTATGGCCTGGTTGGGTTTTGGAAGCATACAGAAGCTATGCTTACAGCAACTCGGCATTTAAATCTCTTGCATACTCACATTCCAGGATCTTTGACAATCCACCAGTTGTTCACATCCTTGAAGGGATAGCAGGTCACCTGCTGTTGATGGGAACTACCTCGGCCATTCTCATACCTATACAGAAGGTTAAAAAAATCCCACAGATGTGCAACAGCGCGTTTCTGTGCTCAACAGTCACAGCAATACAAACCAGCACCAGATCACCAGCTCCATTCCTACAGAGCACAGAGAATCTGTGCGTCTGCAGTGTGCTCTGAATGTTTACTGAAGAGATTGCCAGCCACCAAACTGAGACACTTGGACTGGCAGGTGAAGAACCAGAGCATACTTTCACCCTAACAATACAGAGCCAACCCGATTCCTCACCTGATGGGGTAAGTATTTGTGTGAGAATGGAGCCAACACTGCATGGGCTTGCCCAACACATTCCGCAGAGTAATCTGAGAGCCGTAGGCCACCTCTAAGGGCTGACCCTGAGTGATTCGAGCCAGCCCACCCTGAGAAATGTAATGATAGGGTAAGTGGAAAGAAGAAGAAACAACCCCAGAGGCTGTCTAAATTCTATTAAGAGTCACCTGTCACTCTATCATAGCAGTATCTCAGCACAATGGCTTCTCACTTGGTTGTATCTATAAAAATCACGTCTTGCAGCACCACACCCAGCAGACAGTAAGTACACCAATGCCTGAAAGACTACAGGGTCTCAGGCAATATCCCTGCAGCCATGCTGTTCTAGAAGACAGGCTAAGCACTCTTCTACAGAAAATCATACTATCATCCTGTAGTATACGACATCATCGCTTGAGAGTTTAGTACTGTAAGTACTTCTTTAGGTTTCCTGTAGGAAGGGACAAATTTTCAGCAGAAGAGTGAATATATTGTCCTTGGTTCACTGGGAGAAGCTTTTCCCATGTTATTAGGATTTCAGTCAATACTATTTCATCTTAAAGCAGTACAACAGCAGTAGTTAAATTACATAAAAGGAACGAGTATGCAGGATCAAAGGAACAAGATTGCACACCTTTCTTCTAATAGTGAACACAAGACAGATCTCACCCTCTTCTCCCCTAACAAATTAAGTTTCATGACCACACTTCCTTTACCTCTAAGCTGGCTTGGAAAGCACTTGTCATAATCTGGTCATGAGGCCCAGAGCGATACAGCAAAGTCAAATGAACATAGAAGAAGGACAGGTACATTGCCACTGGGATGACGATGAGGGCCAGTCCCCTAGCTAGAAAATGCCACATCAAGGAAACCTAGAAAAACAGAGAACTCACTGGTTTCATGCTCAAGATATTAAAAACACCCATGCACTTGGCTTGTTTTGTCTTTTTAAGTTTCCCCAACCACCCTCATTCAGCTATGACTTTGTGGACAGCTGGATAACTTCCACTGAGGATTTGAACTGGAGCTAGCAGGAGGTATGTGAAACAGTGTACGTTTTGAGCCACAAATCACCAAGGCATGGATAAGAACAGAAAAGCCAGTCACATACATATGTATTTCTTAAACTTAACTCCATTTTCCCCAGCAACTGAGCTGGGAAACTGTTCTATGACAGGAAGGTTTGCAGGCTATAGCAAGGAATTTTAGTACAAAAACTAGCTACAGTCAGCATAGTTATCTGCAGGCTTGCAAGGGTCCTGGCCAGCTCCTGTCCCAGAAATTTACACATAATGTATTTTGCATGTTGCACCACCTACATTTGACAAGTTCTGGTCTCCTATCATGTGCCAGAAGTGGAGTCCTGCAATGGCCAAGACCAGCATATAGGTAAACAGGCCCATATATTTCACTCTGAGAAGAAAGTGCATAAAAAATAAACATGGTTAAGAACTACACAATTACCTGATACAAGAAAAAACATATGAACTTTCTCTTGAATGGATGCATTACAGGTCAAGGACTTAGATCCACGACTGGTTTGGTACAACATAAATAAGCCTCAAGGCTTTGACACCAGAAGGTATCACTTGTTTGGCAATTACATTAAATAACTGCAGTGACAAAGAATCTTCTTGATAACAAAGTGGCAGGTCACAAAGCACAAAGTCCCTAAATTTAGACTTAACTGAAGCTTGAGGCAACTAGGAGGGAGGGGTGAAATGCAGATGCAAACCTGTAACATAAAGCCATCTCTGAGAAATGCATTTTCTTCTTCCCAGGACAGTACCCTCTAATGCCTGTATTGTCCACTGTGAATTTACATCCTCTCTACAGAAACAATCTACAGAAACAAGTTAACTCATCAAAAGGTCTGCTCAGAACAGCACCAAGAATCAGTCTTCAAAATCCAAAGCCCCACTGACACCTCAGATGGCAGGCAGGAAAGTCAGCTTTCTAAAACAAAGTGAGACATCATCACTTACCCAACTGCACAAGAACAAGCTACTCCAGTCAACAGAAGCCAAAACCACCAGCTTCCAGAGAAGGAACTTAAAAGGACAAAGGAAAAGATGTTATGATGAGATCTGGGCACCTTCTTAGGATCCTGAATTCAGGCAATTTAACTTGAAAAAAACTTGCAGGACTCCACTATTCCTTATTTTACTCAGAGGCATCCAAGTATCTCATTCCAAACCTACCATGCCACCAGCTCTCAGCCCTGACCCACAAGGTGCTGCTAAATGTATTTCTCTGTATTCTGAAAAGCAAAACTGAACACTACCTGCCTTCTGATACTACAGATAAAAGAAATATATTAAATCACTTGCTGGGCTCAGTTTAAAGATCATTTTACTTTATAAAGATTACTTTGATCCTCTGGAAGGATCAGAGAGCATGTGAAGTCACAAGAAAAGAGACAAAGATCTCTAAATTCAGTGCCTGTAAACAGTAACAAAGGAGCATTAAGTGACCAGTTATCATCAGTGTTCTATGCACAGAAGGAAACCTTTCAACAAAAAATCTGGGTGAGCAAAGGAGTGCTCCCACGTGATTTTATTTTATTATAAAATAAGAAAAGACAACCTTGCTACCAGTTAAAACAGCCTTTAACACTGCTCAGAAGAGAAAACTTCTGGGGTAGCCATATGAGAGGTCAAAGCATCAGATTTTACAGACAGATGAAGCGAGTTGCAGAATGGTAAAGTAACTTACAAAAAAACCCAACAGAGTCTGTGACAAAATAAAAGTCACCACAATAATATCCAAAAGGCTGGGAGACAATCCAGTTTTACCTGTGCCTTTGCAAATTGTAGAACTTCAGGTAGGACAAAACTGCCAGTAGAATAAAAAAAATCAATATTGATTCCAGCAGCATGAACCTTGACTGAGTGATCAAAGAGTTCTCTGTTGGAAAAGAGAGACAGACACAAAATTAGAGAAACTTATGTATAGGCAAGTGTTACCTCAGACAACTGCATTATTATCCAACAGAAGGACCTGCCTCTTTAAGGACAGCCAATTCATTTGCAATCTTACTGCCTGTAATAGGGAGGTGGTGGGTTTAAAGGGACAAAAATCTTCCATCAGGAGCAAAGTACATGGCCATAACTGTCTCCAATGACAAAGAGGTGGGAAAGTTGTAAAAGCTGTCAGGAGACAGATAAAGGTGCTGTGCTTGCCTACAAAGGCAAAGAAAATCAATGCTGGGAAATCCAGAGAGGTGCTTCTCAAGGCAAAGAGAGCCAAGGCAGTGACCCCAGCAGGCAATGAGCATGATGACAAATCTTGAAGAAAGGGAGCTGCAATCAGCTGCTTTGTGCAGGATTCCCTGAGTCAGAATCACAGCAGCTGGTAGCTACGACAGGTTTCTCTTATCAGGCTGCTAAAGGGTTATTGAGAGGCTCTTTTCCTTTCAGGCAGCTGCCAGCAGATCCTCAGAGAAAACAGACCGAGTTATACACACCAGAACAGTGTCAAATCGTGGTGCTAAGGACACAGACTGGTTTGCTGCAGTTTGGAGATGAAGAAATTTGATGAGCTCTGACTGTAAGTAGGCTCATCCTGCTGTTAAAACCAGTATGTTGTAACGCATCCTGTAAACCTCTGAGGAAGAGAGTATATGCCTCCTTTGATGCAAGCAAAGTGGTTTTCTACACCCCCTGTATGAGGAATGAGGCCCAGGAGAATAATCTTACCCAAGAGAATCAGAAGAGCGGCTCCAAGCGCAGCACAGTGGGAGAACTGCAGTTCTACCAAAATCTGGTATGCTAAAGGCACACAGAGAGCACCAGCCAGTGCTGGCAGGAGTCGCAAGGACCAAACAGGAACGTTCATGCTATATTCTGAAATACGAGACAACAGTGATGCACAGATTTGGAAACTATTAACTGCAGAGAAGACAGATCAATACAGAACTCCTTAAAACTACAACAAGTTGTTGAATCTAACTCCTGCTCTTCCTAATTTATTGTCTGCCTTGTACTGCTTAAACTGTTTTAACTGATTTAAAAGATCTGTGCTATAGAATCATAGTGCTTTAAACTTCTGTTAGAGACCTGCAGAAGACTTATTTAAGAGGAGAAGTGAAGGTGTCAGATAAAGTGTTATTTCCACTAGTCAGGCAAAAACAATGTGTCAGCCGCTGAAATACTGCTAATTTTCTAAAAACAATGAGAAAGTAAAAATCAGCTCTTACCAGCTCCAATCCTGTTCCATAAGAAATTTCCATCAAATCCTCCTAAGTAACCTACAACATAAACAACAATTCAGAATTTCCAGTCTCAAAACAAGTATAAAAACTGGTGCTAAACTGTCCCAGAACCATTTCCCAAACACATCGCTTTTCCATGCATGAAAGCCCTCTTTCCCAAAAGGGTCCTCTTTCATACTGTTTTGCTCACAGCAGAGCTTAATAATGTGCAGAGGCACAAAGAGTATAAATTGGGAAAAACAGATTCTCAGTGACAAAGTTACATGTATATTTAATCTTTCCTTCCCATACAGACACTTTTATGTTGGGTATATCTCAGCTACAGAAAGGAACTCAGGCCTGAAAGTCTGCTTGTTGCCTACTATTTCCAGTCACCAGCAGTTCTCATCTTACCTTTCTCTTTATCCAAAGGACTGGATAACAGTGAGGCAATGGATACACGGCTTCATCACTTCCCCAATACTCATGCAACAGACCCCTACCAGTACTAAGTAAGAGAAATCCTAATTCTCTCCACGTCAGAACCTCTCATCTGTCCCGTGCTTTCTCCCAGTAACAGGATCTGACAACTCATTTCTAACCAGCACTTCTCTCTTTCACAGTGACAGGCAACAGACGCTTCTCAGTTTCAGGAGATGCCCTACCTCCCAAAGCTAGCAGCATATGGCCAAAAGGCGGGCCGCTGTCATCCACAAAGAAGATCCTCTTCATGTAGAGTGAAACGAACTGGCCATAATAAACTTCATCAAAACTGAAACACAAGAGGCAAAAATACATGAAATCTAACAGGAAGTACCCTGCAGGCTACAGGGATACTAAGAAAGAAAACACTGTTTTGTTGGCAGAAAGCGAAGGATACAATGCAGCATGGTGGCCTTGCCCCTTTACCTTCCCTCAGGAATATCTATTAGGGAAACACTATCACTGTATTCACAGAGGCTGACATCAGGCAAGCTCTGCACTTGGGCTCCTGCATTCTTACCTACAAATATTTAAAAACCAAAAGTCTGTGTCATTCAAGTAGAAAATAAGCTATTCTACTCACACTACGGCCCGTGGATAGGAAAGCCCCCAAAGACGGCTTATTAATCCCACCGCAGTCAATGCTACCAGGTTCATATTTATCTCTGCAGTAACCACAACCGGCTTCTTGAGAAATCCCAACATCCTGTCAAAGGTCTGTCCAAACCTTCGAGAGCAAACAGAGAACAGCAACAGTCACCCTTTCACTCAAAGCTAGCTGAAGATTCTTTGACAAAAACCATGCACCACTTACTAGCAGCTCACGGTAACTGATCTTCCAGAGTTCTCTTGCTTTCCACATTTATGTGTTTTCTGCTGTATCTACAAGAATAACTATAAAAATGAAGTTACTAAATAACACACATAACTTTTCATCTGCCCTACTTCTACATGCATATGGTTCTCTGTCATCAATAGTAAGCTAGAAACTTTGCTTATTCTTACACTGGTTCTGCAGAAACACAATAGCTTAATTGAAGCCTATATTCTGCTTTGCACAAAGCAAACCTCCCAGCCCAAATTGTGATGTTAGTGATAGGCAAACCACATGCTCGGGCACCAGGCTGCTCAGGTAGCTTAAAAAAAAAAAAAAAGTGTTACTTCCTTGCAAAATGAACATATTTCTTGGGGGGCAGGGGGGTGTCAGAACTTGCAAACATCCTGTCTTAAAAAGCTGGCTATTGGAGCATGGATGCAGGTGCTGTAGGGCTCTAGCACAGCCTAGGGGGGAGCAGTGTTGTACATCCTCACCTCAACACAACGGAAAGTTACCAGAATAAATCCACCTGCATGGCTTTGATCAGGGCAGAACAAAGCAAGACGCGAGCACATCGCCACCATCAAGTGCAGTGCCACCGTCCTCGTTTCTCACTACCTACAAAACAAAAGCGTTGGGTGGAACAGACCTTTTAAGAAACCCCTTGCAAAGCTGTGCTCTCCACCAGCACTGGGGACACCACACCACTGCCCCACGTGCAGGACCCAGGAGCCAGGCCATCACCTCACAAGCCCTGGCCACCCAAAGAGCACCCTGATGGGTCCCGTGGGACCCCTCCATCCTGATGGAGAGGACCCTGCTTCTCCCTGCAGCACTGGCAGACCCTGAACCCTGGGGCAGGAGTGCTGCACAACCACCCCCCACCAGATCTCATATGCCTCCTCAAGAAACCATTAAGCCCTCTACCATGCTCTGCATCCCCTTCCGTGAGCCTTACGAGGGGGGCGTAGGACCACTAACCCCACCCCCAGCCTTGTTCCCCTTTTGGAGCTCCGTGGGGGCGGCTGCAGGACCACTGACCCCACGCCCAGGCCTCACCCTTGACACTTACAGGGTCAACAGGACCCACCAGCCACCCTGTATCCAGCCCTGTGCCCCCCCTTGAGTGATTTTGGGGGCGGCATCACACCACTAACCCGCCCCTGGCCTCCCACCCCCTCCTCGAGGCATATGGGGGCAGTAGGGCCACCAGCCACCCCCACCAGGCCTCGTACCCCGGCCTTGAGCCTCGGGGGGGTGGGGGTGGGGGCAGCGGCCCTGCTCACCCAGCCCCCAGGCCTCGCCCCACCCCCTTGGAGCCTTACGGAGGTGAGGGGGGCGCAGGACCCCCAGCCCCGCCGTGCCCCGGGGGAGGCCGCGGGACCCCCGGGTTCTGAGGAGATGGCGGCCCCGCCTCTCACCGCGGGTGGGC